>CM019755.1:22640315-22800315 GCA_009761765.1 Phenacoccus solenopsis | reverse complement strand
AATATGGCCGAACTGTTTTAGGTACTTCTATGCTTATGCGCTACGATCGATTAACTGCTAAATGTTTAAATCCGCTTCCAGCAAAGTTTAAATTGCCAAGATAATGGCGGAAATTTGTTCGCCGAAAATAATTTCCTCGCATTTATATTTATAACTACTGACTACCAAAATTCAGCCTGAGCTACTGGCTTTAAAATATCCATTCTGATTTCTTGCTTAAAAACACGCCTCATTTAGAAGATGCTAAATACTAATACCGTCTCATGTACTCTTGATCCAGAGAAATTTCCAAAGAACTTGACAAATTAAATACCTACATCGTTGCACAAAATATATCCGACTTGATAAAATGCCTTTTATCGTTTTAACACGAAATCTAAACCATACTACCAACACTGATGTATTCGCTTATCGACCACTATTAGCTAAAATCAACGATATTATGTTGCATATGTATTTTTTTCTGATATAATGAGCTTTTGCGGCCCTTTATTAGTTGTAAGTGTTAAATGGTGCTACTTTTGTGTTAATAGAGAAGAAATGTCGCGGTAGTAAGTATGGTAAGTAGCTTTGTTTGATACTCGGTATCTATATGGAGTCCAGCGATCACCTACGGCGTCCGATACAGCATCATTTACATAGGGAATGAGTAACAAATGTAAGAGCACTGCGTGTGATGACTACGGAATGGTAGTGTCCTTATGTGGTACTTCACGCATTACTTTATCTGCGAGTAGTAGTAGAAATGCGAAGCAGTATATAAGTTTCATGTTTTATGAAGTATTTATTTTAGATTTATCTATTTTTTTATCTCATGTTTACTAGTGTTGTGTTCCCTTGGCACTAATATGAATATAACATTTCTCTCTATTTTGACATTGATATGTTTTTTAGCTGAGTTTTTAACTAAAAAACGACAGCTATTACAGCCTACCTGATTTGGAAGGGAAGGTCGGGGGAGGCTGGAGTCTTCAAATCTTTGCGTTTCAGACCATTTGTAATCATCTGGCAAATGTCCAACTTTTTGGTATATATATATTTTTTTCCCTCACGCGTAGCGCCGGCGAGTATTCATAAAATTAGCTCAAAATTTGGTGAGAGACTCTTCTCGAAAATGCGCAGAACAACAATTTTTTTTTCGATAGGTTTCAAAATGGCGGATCACTCAAATTTTGAGGAGAGCTGGAGGAAGGGTAAATACCTCAAATTTTTCGTTTTTGATCTCATATGAAAGAGTGAGTTATGGACACTAATATATCCAAACTTTAGTTTCCTAAGTGCGTATTGAGAGGAGTTAGATCAAAAATTGGCTTTTTGAGGAAGTTTTGAGTTGTGAAATTTCTTGAATCTTCCATATCTCCCCACCAAATTTAAGTTAAAGAGGTCAAATTTTGTATGTGAGATTATTTGGTGACCAGAATATGACCTCTTGAATTTGGATCAAAATGGATCCAAAATGGCGGATTATCAAAATTTGAGTCGAGCTTGACGAGCCTCAAGTTGGTAAAAATGTAATTAATATGAATTCATATGGTTATTGGAGATAAGATGTACTATACTCCCAATTCATTTCCATACATGATGTTGGAATGGGAAGGCGGGGTTATCAATCTAAAATCGTGGTGGGGGTACAGAAGGGGTCGAAAATTTTTTATTGCTGTGTCATATGATAAAATGAGTTCAAGTGACAAACCTATTTTGATTTTAGCTTCCTCAGTGATTTTGGAGGGGAGTTAGAGCAAAAAACGGCTTTTGGAGGGAAATTGCTGCAGGAAATTTCATGAATCTTCCATATCTCATCGGTCAAAATTCGTGTGTAAGGTTAGTTAGTGACCAGAATATGACCTCTTAGATTTGAGTCAAAATGGATCCAAAATGACGGATTTTCAATATTTGAAGATAATTTGAGGACCCTCAAATAGTTATAATTTGAGAAATATGTGTTCACATGATTATTTCATGGCAAGAAAAATACTACATTTGTGCCAAATTCAACTCCTTAAGTGTTTTTGGAAAGGATTTACGTTTTTTTCAATTTTTAACACCTTTCCCTCATTTTTTAAACACTTTGTCTATTCTTGAGGATTTTTTTTGTTTTTAATCACGTTCTCGTTATTGAGTCATTTACTCCATTTTTAAATTGCTTTATTCAGAGAGTATAAAAAATTTTTTGGGGGATTTTTTCAAGAAAATGAAAATTGATCAAACTTATTTTTGGTAAATTTTTTCTATTTGTATATAAAGGTTTGTCTTACTTTTAGTCATTTTCACATAATTGATTATATCGGAACATTTTTTCTCCAATGTTTTGGTTTTGTTGTTTGAAGAATAGGAGAGTCGAACTTTACTCCCATTCTCCGTTAGGTTTTTCATTTCTGGGATATTTTCTTCCTATCATAAAATATTTTTTTCTATTTGTAACCTCGTTTTACTTTTCCTAAAATATAAAATATTTTTCAATTTTCAATTGTTAAATTATATTTTTTTTTGCAAAATTTTTGAACATTTTCTCACAGTTAGTACAAAGTTCCGATCTTTAAATAGAACTTCCTATTTTTGAGATTTTTTCTTACTTCCGATTTCAAAGGGTTTGAGAAAAATTTTCGAATTTTCTCATTAGGACATATCTTTTTTATTCATTAACAGGCTCACTTTCCATTTCTTATTCGTCCAAAGACAGGTTGTTGCATCCAAATTAATATGAATAAGGTATATGCAACACTTTCCAGAAGCAATATTAATATGCTTTCATTTCGGCTTCCAAATTACCCTAATTAGAAAATAATATGAATTCGAATAACGCTATCACAAACAAGATTTGACTATTCCCGTAACTGTTCAATATTCCACAAGGCACATTGGAAAAATCAAATCCAATCTTGCCAATCTTTGGTTCGCTCATTTCAAACACATTTTGAGGTGTCGAGTATAATTCATACGATCGAAAGAAATGAAAATTTCGTTTTTATCGACATCTTACTCCTGGTAAAAAGAAGGCACGACCGCAACGTAAAATCACATTTTTCGTTCGGACCTTCTTCAATACACTGCGAAAGTTTCGTTCGAACATCGTATAAATTTTTAGCCGGTCACGCGGCATCAAAATGAAATGAAAAATAGCCCAACTAACGAAATGATACATTCGCTCGTATTTACAACCATGTACTCGCGTATAACCGTGCTCGCTTTACATTCGGAATACTGATGAACGTGTTCACAATTTATGACGGGGTCTGTACTCTATGGAAAAAAATTCCCGGCTTTCAAATAGCTCCATTAGCTGAGAACATAACCGCGAAAAGCGTTATATTTTATTACTCGTATTTTTTAAGACAGAATTTCTCATCAGTCTGTTTTCGATCTTTCAATAGTTCATCCCAAACAGAATCTGATTACGCGTCAATGATTTTTCCTCGTAAATTTTAACCTAAAAATATAGCGAAAAGAAGAATCTAATGTAACACAAGTATTAAAGAAAAAACATTTTATATTTTCTCATTTGCGGGTATCAGCAAAAAATCCTTATTTGTTTAGCTTATTACCTACTTCTTCACTTTCTGGTTTCTCTATAGACACGAGAATTCGTTAACTTTCATTTCTCTACATAGGTATGCTATATAGTCCAGGGAAATAAGGATTGAACCTGGAAAAAAATGGTAGTGAGCTGAATTTCACATTATATGTGTAGAATGGTGTCCTTAACAAGGTATAAAAAGTTGTCACCCGTAGGTGGTGAGCTAACCCCTGGAGGGGGCTAAAACCCCGCAAAAAACAGTTTTTCAACTATTTTTTGCTAATATCTCCGAAAATAAGGGTTCTACGTCAAAATAAGTTATATCAAAAAATGTTCCCCATTAAATTTCCTACAGAATGAGTGAGACAGTTTTCTCAAAAAGTCATTAGAAAGCCCAAAATGGGGAGGTCAAAATATACCAATTTTTAGAATTCCCTTTCGAAAATCAGTTCTTTGTTTATATCTTCTATACGGTGCGTCCTACGCAAAAATTGTTAATATTGAAAAATATTACCCGTTTAATTTTCTATAAGGTACATGGAAAACTTTTCCCAAAAAGTCATAAAAGGGCCCAAAATGGGGGGCCCAAAATACATTAATTTTGGAAAAATTTATTCACATGTGTTCATATCTATCATCAAGTGACCTAGGTAGGTGATGAAGATGAATAAGTAATTTTTCCTAATGATTCCCCCTCCCCTTTCTCCTCCCTCCTTTAGAAATCCTTCTACAGATTTACATTATGGAATAAAAAAAACTACAGATATACTTTGAAATATTTGTTTCAACTTGGTTCGGGATCATCTGTTCCCTCATCATCACTCATTTCCACCTCCATACTATTCGTGCAATTAGCTCCACAACAATGACCACACAGCTTCGAACATTTCAGTCTTGAAATAATAGAAAATTATTTTTACAATATTGTTTACCTGGCTCATATTTAGAAAATGTGGAAGTGGTGGGTGGAAACTTGTTTCGTTCCCAGAGTAAGGAAACGACATGTGTAATGCAAGAATTCAGTTCGTAGTATGTCCAATGAATAATATTTGGTAAAAATTGGGCCTCTTTATGTTTTTTTTTGTAAACATTTATTGATGTACGGAGTTCGGATATATACGCGTTGTGATACGGACGTGTTTTGCTGTTACAGAGTAGGTGTTGCTCTTATTGTTAATCGTTTAACAGACCGAAGTAATTTATAGTGTATTAATTTTCGTATTTCGTAATTCGTTACCAGTTTTAAACTGTTGCTTGGTGCTTCGAGTCGTTTTAAATCATTTTATACAGATTTGTTCATTTATAATGGAGGAAGTGGACTTGAAGCAACTGGTCAAGGACATAGGCGAAATAAAGAAGACAGTGACAAGTACAGACTCGAAGTTGGACACCCTAACAGAGAAAATTAATGGGATTGAGAGGGAAAATGAAGAATTGAAGAAAAAAGTGGAACAGCTAACTATACAGAACATTACATTGAGTAAGAATATGAATAATCTAGAGCAGTATAGCAGGAAAGATAACGTAATAATAAACGGGATTCCCCAAATGCAAAACGAGAATGTGTACGAATGGGTTAAACTGGTGGCAGATAAGCTAGACGTTACACTGTACGAGTATGATATAAGCACGGCTCATCGTTTACCTGCAAGAGGAGATAATATACCGCCAATTGTGGTTCGTTTAAATAACCGAGATAAGAAATCTAAACTGATATCAAGCTCTAGGAGAATCAAATTACACGGTAAAGATTTGAATCTCAATCCAGCGGTTCCGATTTTCGTAGGAGAGCATTTAACCCTTCAGTCAATGGCTATTCTAAAGAAGGCAAACGAGTTGAAGAGGAAAGGCCTAATTTTCAACGCTTGGTGTATTGATGGAAAAATTTTTATTCGTGTCAACGACAAAGATGCAGCGGTTAGAATTGATGAAGAATCTCAATTAGATAATTTCGAGGATGACGTCTCGAATGCGAGTCAAGAGAGCGCTACTAGTACTCCAATAAACGGAAATAATGGTCAATCTTCCAGTGAACAGGATCGGCGTTTAAGATCCGGAAATAAGCCATTGACCTTGTCGCAGTTGAATGTAGCTAAGACCAAATCATCAAAACGTGCCAAGTCCAAAAATCGCAATTAGCTTCCGGATTCCGATTGCCCAGGTAAGCCTGGTCGACATGGGCAATTACGACCAAAAAACCACGCTACTGATGGAAAATCAAAATTTAATTTAAAATTCAACTCAAATTCTAATGTAAAAATAGCTAGTTTCAATATACGTTCATTGAAAGAAAATGATAAATTGGTAGAATTAGAGTCAGCTTGTTGTAAAGCAAATATTGATATTCTGGGAATTTCCGAGATTAGGAGGATAGGGGAAAATTTAATAAAAACCAAAAATCAAAATTTATTTTGTTATTATGGTGATAGGTTAGGTCAAGGTGGAGTTGGTTTCTTAATAAACTGCAAATGGGTGAATAAATTAATACTTTTTAAGGGAATATCAGAGAGAATAGCCTTAGCAAAATTTGATTTAGGTAATAATAAATCCCTCACCTTGATTCAAGTATACGCACCTACATCTATGGCCTCAGATGAGGATTTGGCAAAATTTTATGAAGATCTCTCAAATTGTTTTTCGGGGCTTAGTTGTAATGCAAGTCAGCAAGTTTTAATCATGGGAGATTTTAACAGTAAAATAGGTAAGAGGGAGCTAGGGGAAGATCAAATTTTAGGTCCATATTACTATGGAACACGTAATAGTAGAGGGTACGATTTAATCAACTTTTGCTTAGCTAACAATCTTAAAATTATTAATACATGGTATAAAAAACCTAATCGCAAAAAATGGACTTGGATTTCTCCAAACCTTGAATACAAGAATCAAATTGATTTTTTTCTAGCTCCTACCAAAGAATATTCTATCAAATCTTTCGATGTTATAAAGAACTTTGGTGTTTATTCAGATCACCGACCTATTATGTGTGACCTTGAATTTACTTGGAGAAAAAAAGCTCCCAAAAAAACAAAATCCAAACTAAGTCCTCTTGATTACAAAGATTATCAAAACGAACTTAACAGACTACTTACAGGTGTGAATTTTAACTCCATCCTTCAGTTAGACGTTAGTGAAATCAATGAATGGATAATTAAAAAATTAATTACAGCATCTGAGAAAACTATTAATTCTTCCTCAAAAAAGTAAAATGCGAAGCTGGTGAACCAAACACAGAAATTAACGATCTTATTAAGAAGAGGGATAAACTAAGACTTAAAAGGAAAAAGACGCCTAGAGAAAAAATTGAATTAAATATTTTGTGTAAATTAGTTAAAAAACGGAATAGAGAAAGGGCAAAAGAAAAAGAAAATAAGAAAATCAGTGAAATTCTAGAATCAACAAAAAGTATTAAAAATATTAAAAAATTGAAATCACTAGGATCATACTGGATACCATATGTTTTTGACAAGTGGGGAAATAAAAAATATTCTAGAGAGGAAATAAATAAAACCGCCACCACCTTCTATGCAGAACTATATGACAATCCAGTGAAAACTAATGTAGAAATAATTTCTAGTAGGGAAATTTTAGTTGAAGAGGAGCCGACCTTCTTAAATGAGGAAATAGAGGATGTCTTGAAAAGTTTGAATAATAATAAAGCTTCAGGGTATGACGGAATCTCTAATGAGCACCTAAAATACGGACCTAGTACCAAAATAGTCAATTTACTCACTAAATTCTTCAATAAAGTTCTGCAAGAAAGAAAAATTCCAGATGGCTGGAAAAAATCAGACATTATATTAATACATAAGAAAGGTGATAAACATAAAATTGACAACTACCGACCTATTACCCTAAGCTCAACTCTCTCAAAAATCTTCTCTAAACTTATTGAGAATCGAATTAAAGGAATAATCGTTGACCAACAACCCCATGAACAGGCAGGCTTTAGAAGAGGATACTCAACTACAGATCACTTATTCACACTTAACCTCCTAATTGAAAAATCAAATGAATTTCAAAGAGACCTCCACCTTGCCTTCATCGATTTTAGGAAAGCTTTTGACTCGCTGGACCATGATTTTATGCTTGTCGCTCTAAGGAACCAAGGAGTTCCAAATACTTACATAAAACTTATTCAAGAAATGTATACAAATCTAAAAGGAAGAATTTTGACAGAAAGGGAGGGGGAATATTTTGAGATTAAAAAAGGAGTTAAACAGGGAGACCCTCTCTCACCCGCTCTCTTTTGCTGTGCGTTAGAAGAAATTTTTAGAAAATTAAAATGGGAAAACAGGGGAATCAAAATCAACGGGGAATTTCTGAATAACTTAAGATTTGCTGACGATGTGGTCCTCATGGCAGATAACTTGAACGAACTTTCTGAGATGCTAAAAGAATTAATAAACGCCGGCAAAGAAGCAGGACTAATTGTAAATTTTTCAAAAACAAAAATTATGACAAACCAAGCAGAATTGAAAAATCTTGAAATTGGGGAAGACAAAATTGAGTGTGTGGAAAATATTATATACCTGGGTCAAACAATTTCCCTAGAGAATAAAACAGAAAAGGAAATTAATAATAGGATTGCTTTGGGTTGGAAAAAATTTTGGTCATTAAAATATATCTTAAAAGAAAATTTCTCCATTAAAAGTAAAATTGATATTATGAATAGTTGTATTCTACCTGTAATAACATACGGATCCCAAACATGGTCTATGAATAAAAAATCAAAAAATAAATTAAATGTTACTCTAAATTCCATGTTACGTTCGATCTCAGGGGCTAAACTAAAAGACCATGTTAGGATTTCCTCGTTAAAACTAAAATTTAGGGGGATAAGGGACTTCATCCAGGAAATTAGGAGGAAAAAATGGGAGTGGGCTGGCCATATTATCAGAGCATGTGATGGTAGATGGGGTAACAAAATTATGTATTGGTTCAGCGAGAGTAAAAGGAAAAGAGGTCGACAAAAGGCAAGGTGGAGGGATGAAATTGTGGAATTTATTCGGAATAAACAATTCCATAGAGTGGCGTGGGACCGGGCTGAATGGGCTCGGTTGAAGGAATCCTTTGCCCAGGAAATGGGCCTGGCATGAGCCAAGAAATCTTTAGTAGTGTAAAGATTTAAAATTGTATATTTTTTTTAACTTTGTTTGTATTATGCCAATAAAGGATATAATAAATTATTGATGTACAATGCGAAAAGGGTAAAGTATACACTCTGACACCACCAAATTTTGTATATTCTCGAATCACATCACAATTTAATGTAATTTTCTTATATTTTTTGAGTCATACTTGATTTTCAGACAAATGCACCTACTAATCTCACTATTAGCTCATTAAAAAGTGTGTAAAATTTCTAATATTCCCCTCGCTTGCACTATACTGGATGACTACTTGATTCGAGGACCCCAAGCGCAAAACTCTTTCCCTGATAGAAATAAATGATATATTTGAATGATGTTAGCAAGAATAAATCGCGTAAATAATATTTATTTAATGCTTAAAAGCGTTAATCGATGAAATGCAAAATTTCAATTTATACTTTCGTTGTCAAAAATGCATATATGTTTTAAATTTTTTCACCTTTTAGCTAATTTTTTCGCTTGGGTCCTCGAATCAAGTAGTCACCCTGGACCCTGGTATATCTAGGACTTATAAAGTTTTGAAAGCTGAAATGCGCATTATATTTAACACTAACTGACTTGCACATTTTCTAAATATGAACCAGGTAAACAATATGAATTACAGCTGCATTGAAATAGGCCTAAATTAATTCAACGTAGTGAATACAACGTATCGGTTAAATTTTAGTTTTTAATATTATTTTGGATTTTCTTGCATACTGAGATTCAGTAAGTAGGTAGTTAATTATCATATTTTTCGAGTATATCCAAAGAATTTTCCTTTACGAGTACCTAATAGCATTTGCAACAATTCGTTATCTGATGGAGCAGCTGTTGTAGCTGTGCAAGAACGAGGTACTGTTGCTATTAGAAAGGCTATTCTGCTTGCACATGCAGGGAAACAGGTTAAAAACTGATAACTTTCAAGTTAGTATTACAAAAACATTTTGTACGACCTAATTTTCTATTATTTCAAGACTGAAATGTTCGAAGCTGTGTGGTCATTGTTGTGGAGCTGATTGCACGAATAGTATGGAGGTGGAAATGAGTGATGATGAGGGAATAAATGATGATCCCGAACCAAGTTGAAACAAATATTTCAAAGTATATCTGTAGTTTTTTTTATTCCATAATGTAAATCTGTAGAAGGATTTCTAAAGGAGGGAGGAGAAAGGGGAGGGGGAATCATTAGGAAAAATTACTTATTCATCTTCATCACCTACCTAGGTCACTTGATGATAGATATGAACACATGTGAATAAATTTTTCCAAAATTAATGTATTTTGGGCCCCCCATTTTGGGCCCTTTTATGACTTTTTGGGAAAAGTTTTCCATGTACCTTATAGAAAATTAAACGGGTAATATTTTTCAATATTAACAATTTTTGCGTAGGACGCACCGTATAGAAGATATAAACAAAGAACTGATTTTCGAAAGGGAATTCTAAAAATTGGTATATTTTGACCTCCCCATTTTGGGCTTTCTAATGACTTTTTGAGAAAACTGTCTCACTCATTCTGTAGGAAATTTAATGGGGAACATTTTTTGATATAACTTATTTTGACGTAGAACCCTTATTTTCGGAGATATTAGCAAAAAATAGTTGAAAAACTGTTTTTTGCGGGGTTTTAGCCCCCTCCAGGGGTTAGCTCACCACCTACGGGTGACAACTTTTTATACCTTGTTAAGGACACCATTCTACACATATAATGTGAAATTCAGCTCACTACCATTTTTTTCCTGGTTTGGTCAAAAAATGAGCTAATTTCCCTGTACTAATAATAGAATAATCAAAAATCTTCCTATCCACAACGCTTTCATATTCTTCATATGTAATTGGATGGTATAATTCAACTGAGGTTATAGGAAATATTGCCACTCACTTCGGTAGAATGATAAAATTAAATAATTCCAATGAAAAAGATGCATTTTCTACACACCGTCAGTCAATATTTCATTATAGACCTTTTTACATTGTAGTTGTTCCAGAACCATAATGCTTTGAAATAGTTTCTATCACGAAAGAAATTAACTCGTCAGAGCGTAAAAGGTGCAAACGAAATAAAAAGGTCGACGCGAAAAGTCTTTTTTGAAAAATTGAAAATTTCCACTTGCCATCGCAGACCTTTCGATAATTCGATTGCATCATTAGACCAATTGACCGGGACTACGGGTACTGCCTTGTTTCTAACACGTGCGCCAAATTACCGCTGTATAAAACCTTAGCGAAAATTGATGTTTTCGTACACCCTTTCTGCTCTGCCTTTCATTACAAAGAGATCCAGAGTAATACGATTCTTCATTTTATTTCTCATTTTCTTTTAATTCGAGACTAAAGTAGAGAAAAGAAATTAGACCTTTGATGTCGATTTCATACCATGAGTGCGCAACCAGAAAATGATCTCCTACAATTTCAATACCACTTGTCAACGATATTGCAATCTGAAGCCACAATATGGCGTTTTTTTGTAACCCCCATAAAGGAATTACTATCGCTGTTACAGTTTAATTAAAATTTCAACTTACATCTTCTCTAGAAGTGAGTTCACAATCTATACACGATGAAGCAGATGACATAAGTACTAATATTCGAAATTGCAATTTTGCCGAAATGTTGGCAAACTCTAATGAAATGAGACCCATTTTTTCACAGCCATCATTACCACAGTTTCCTTTATTACATGGAAAACAAAAATATAAGAAAAAATTTCTCTCGCACTCTTCAAATAACGTTAATTTCCAGACAAAACACTAAAAATTAACATCGTTGTAATATCATTTGCTATCGACATTAGGCCGAGTGTCTAACCATACATTCCGACTTAATTCCAACTTCCACCACCGGGATCGTCCTTATCTTCATCAAATGTAAGCCTCGAATGCAGAAACCACCTGATACTCTCGAATTCTTCAATCTATCTGTTTATTTATCAGTCTATCTATCTATCTATCGATCTTTTTTCAATCTTTTTCATTACTAAAGAAAATTTGGAAGTTTGATTTCTTATTTAGCCTATAATGTCTCCATAGCTCTTGCTCCATTTTGTTGAAGTTATAAAAACTACTGCAAATTTTGACAGGCGCAGATCTGAATTTGAAAATTGATTTATTTCTTTAGTCAACTTATTCCACAATATCGGCCAACTTTTTTGGTCATGACCATGATCCACCTCAGGTTGAGCTTTAACCTTGTAACTGAATGTTAAAATGTTCAAAAAATTAAAAATGGCTTTAACTTTGATTTTGACGAATTTCAACCTTAATATTTTCTATTAGGCACCTAACCCTACCGATTCTTTTTTCAAATTTGTGGAAACGAAAGGGCTGAACCAAAATATCAAAATTCCTTATTCAGTTTTTTTTTTTTTTTTTTTTTTTTTTTAACAATGATTTATAAAATACAATAGTATATTTTTGTGCAATATTTTCAAGAAGATGAGTTGAAAAATACAACCTGTAACGGCGATTTACAAATTGAAAATTTTCGCTCCTTTGAAAATGTAAAGGCACATACCCCGTAGTTGTAGTTTTGGGAAGTTATTCGAGGTAATTCAACAATTTTATCCATGGGAGATCTTAATTGATTTATTCCAACCTTAATATATTTTAGGATACTAAATAAAGCTCAAAAGTGCTCTTACTCCTCAAATTATAGTAAAAATATTGAAACTGTCAAATTTCATTTTTATCGGCAAAATGTAAAACACACGTTGATTTGAAGTTTTGTCGACTAAATTTGGGAGAAGTAAATGATATAAACAAAAATGTTAGTCTTTTACATTTGACCATAGTTTTAGCTGATTTTTTAATGAAAAACCTAGATATTACAGCCTATCTGATTAGGGAAGGAGGAATTGAGGAAGGGAGGACTTCAAATGTCAACTTTTTTTATCTTTCTAAAAGTCTATGTATTGCAAATTGAAACAATAAAAATAATACGTCAAAATTAAAAAAAAAATCGGTTACGAAATAAAGCCGTAATCGCAAGCTATATTTTGAAAATGTTCATCTGTTCCCTAGAATGAGAAATGCGTTGCCAAACGTTTTGGTTGCGCTTGCTTTTCGTCAAGTACAAGACAATGCAAAGTTGATCACGTTTGACCTTGAACACTTGTTCGTGTACTTGATCGAAAGCCTTGAGAAAGAGTAAATGAAAATTAGGTGAACATAATTTTTTTTCAACTATTTCTTTTGTTGAAACCTTGTAGCTTCATTTCAATCTTGTAAATACTTTCAACGAAAACCACATTATAATAATGTAAAATTTAAGTTGGAAGTTGCAAATTATCTTTTTTTTTCGAGGTTATTAATTCATCGATGGTAGAATATTTTTTTGTGTTCATCTCCTTTCTTCACAGATATATATTTACATCTCAAATTTAGTGGCAAAGCAGCGCAAAAATTTCAAAAATGAACATTCATTTTTTGAAGATTTATATAAGGTGATAATAAGTGCGATCGTTTAAAAAAGGATCCTCAACAATATGCGCGAGTGAGTTCGATCACTCTCAATCATAATTCTTATCAAATTGGCAATTATAACTGAAATGTTGACTACAAAGTATTGTAAAGATGTACTTTTCAACAAAACTCATCCTCTTTGAAATTCGCTACTTCATATATCGAAGTAGTTTCCCAGGTTACTCAATGGTTCCCTATGTTAGACACAAAGCGAAATCTATACCTTATGTTTTCCGACTTCTCCTAAGAATTCTGATAATTTTTTTTTTATTTTAAAAACGAATTTTTGGCGCGAGTGTTTTGGGAACTACATTATACTAAAAATTAACATCTTCGAAATATCATTCGCTTCTCGTTTACCACAAATATCAACATTAGGCCCATTCATCTCACCATACACACCAACTTAACTCCCCAATTACGCAACGGTGGTTGTCCTTATCTCCGCCAAACGTACGGCTTGAATACCCAAACCACCGAACACCGCCTAATATCTCGACGAGCGACTTGATCGATTGCAAAATAAACAAAACTACACCAAATTACCGAGCTCGCCGCAAAGAATACGCCGCCCACGAACCGCAACGGATACACTGGATGATGTAGAATAATACAAATATAACAGCTCATTTTGGCCGCCACCGCCCACAAGCTATACCGCTAGAGAATAAAGAGGAAATATCGCGCTAATGTATGTTTTTCCTAAAGCCAGTCGCTTTTTGCAAAATTAAAAGGTCTCTTTGGAACTACGCGCTCATCCTATGTTGTTGAATAAACGTATCCACGTAATAAGTATATATCTGTTATAAACGAATAAATTAATAAAATCGTAATGCGAGCGCTCGATCTGCACTATCAAATTAGATAAGTTCAGTGTTTTACAACGCTGTATCATTGAACACAGAAAATAGCTTGTTTGAAGTTTAACTTCCTTTCCTCTTCGTATACATGTCTCCTCTTAGTTCGTCGCTTTTTATTTTTTCATCTTTATGTACAGAAGAATAATTCTTTTAAAAACTGTAATACGTTTTTAAAGTGACTACATCGAAACCCTACATAAAAATGAGGAATAGGGGGTTGTGTTCTAATAATATGAAAACTGATCATAAGAATTGCATGATAATCACCCATTCAAAACACACCAAATGAATGTTCAAATACCACGGCGCGAGATCTTTAATTTGATCACGTGGTACATAAAAAATTTTGACGCCAGGCATTCGATCCTCGGAAATCGTAGCGGCGGGTCTGGCCGCTAGGAGACCACTGTGAGCGAGGAGCTTTCCCCTCGACACGTCATCCCCCAACTCAACCATCACACCTAATCGCATTTCAAAGACGCCTTTAACTCTTCAGGCATCTTTGCGGGGATCTACTGTCCTCAAAAGCAGTGTCTTAAGATCCCCTTCGCGAAAGATAACCCAAACTTGCCATGTATAAACACCAAATAACTGAGTGACGAAAAAAAAAAGAAAATATCAAAATACCCAGTATTAATTTCCAATTTTCGTTGCGCAGAGCTCTATCGAATTTCGAAATTTTATATCTATTTCGTACCTACACAATATGTCGTGTTTTTCAAGGTTCGAGAAGTTTCCTGAAGGTGAAGTATACCATATGTGTTTACACAGCTTGCTTAAAAACAACACAGCGGTTTCATCGCCATAAATGCAGAGCAAATAATGTAGTAGTGCAGGAATTTCGTGAATCAATAGCGCAAAAAATTTGTATTCGAAAAAAAAAAAATTAATATAGAAGTCGAAAAAACATAACTTCAATTTCACCGAGTAACTAACATGGTGGACCACTTATACACTGTGCCTAACTGATTTTAACACACCCGAGCGCAAAATTCCCTTTCATAAAAAGAAATACCACCTATTTCGTTTCATTTGATTTCATTATGGCATATTGAATAATTTAAGACTTAGGTAACTCAAATTCTGATTTAAATAATTGTTTACTGGTTATTTCATTGATTTGAATTCATTTCTTCCAAAATCAGTGTTCCAAAGTTAAGTGGAATGAAACATTGAAAATTTAAAAACATTCATAATCTTGTAAATTATGAATTGAAACCATAGAGAAACAATTATTTATGTGTCAATTTCTTAATTTCGTAAAAAGGAATTAAAAGAAATGAAATAACGAATACTTTTTTGTGGATGAAGGAAATTTGGCGATTGGTGTGTTAAAATCAGTTAGACACAGCGTATATGGAGCCGGATTTCAAAGAGAATGAGTTTTGTTGAAAAGTACATCTTTACAATACTTTGCAGTCAACATTTCAGTTATGATTGCCAATTTGATAAGAATTATGATTGAGAGTGATCGAACTCACTCGCGCATACTGTTGAGAATCCTTTTTTAAACGATCGCACTTATTATCACCTTATATAAATCTTCAAAAAATGAATGTTCATTTTTGAAATTTTTGCGCTGCTTTGCTACTAAATTTGAGATGTAAATATATATCTGTGAAGAAAGGAGATGAACACTAAAAAATATTCTACCATCGATGAATTAATAACCTCGAAAAAAAAAAGATAATTTGCAACCTCCAACTTAAATTTTACATTACTATAATGTGGTTTTCGTTAAAAGTATTTACAAGATTGAAATGAAGCTACAAGGTTTCAACAAAAGAAATAATTGAAAAAAAAAATTATGTTCACCTAATTTTCATTTACTCTTCCTCAAGGCTTTCGATCAAGTACACGAACAAGTGTTCAAGGTCAAACGTGATCAACTTTGCATTATCTTGTATGTACTTGACGAAAAGCAAGCGCAACCAAAACGTTTGGCAACGCGCTTCTCATTCTAGGGAACAGATGAAAATTTTTAAAATATAACTTGCAATTACAGCTTTATTTCGTAACCGTTTTTTTTTTTTTTTTTTTTTTTAATTTTGACGTATTTTTATTGTTTCCATTTACAATACATAGATTTAGAGAAAGATTAAAAAGTTAACAACAAAAAATCAAATTTCCCTTTCAGTAGGACGTAGCTAGCAATAATAATACTTAATATCAAAAACAAAAATGAGAATGATAATGATAACATATGTGCCAACTTCAATTATCCTAAATCCAACATATTAATCGTGATAAAAATAACAGTGACTCTCAAGAGAATCTGCAGTTAAACCAATGTTAAGAGTCAAGTTTTTCAAACTAGCTCCGGAGTCAGTCAGGCTAGTTAAGAACTGAGTTTCACGAACTGTTCCCAAATCACTCAGCGTCTATAGTCAAAAATTAAAGGAGGAGTCGCCGCATCTTCGAAAGCAGCTTCAAAGCCATGGAAGAAATTGTAGTCAAAACTACGGTAAACTAAATGCAATACCAATATTGTTCCAACTACATAGAAATAAAGTTCTTTAGATTGAACACTTAATTAGTTTAAATCTGGAAGTAAGTTTCAAGAATCGTGAGAAGCGAAGTGCTGGAGTGGGAGTCAAGTTTGAGAATTGCTGCAGAATTAATAGGTAGAGTTAGAGAAAGATTTTAGAGATAATTTATTCACATTCATATCGAATTTAGGCTTCAATTTTTGAATGACTTCAATTGTTATTAACAATAACAACGACAACAACAAAAATAAAAACAGTCGAGGCTTCATCAAATACAACCTGAACCATCTTATTGTCATCAGCAATGCTATTAAATACATTGCCACCATCATCAACATATGGTCAATTCACAATTGGTTACATTCTCGAGACTAACGTATCCAATGAATATAACAACTATATAATACATAGTTGATATCTTTATTAATAGAGTTGCAGAAAAATTTGAGGGATAATTTCAATACTCGTACAAGAGCAAGCAGAACAAAACTGTTAACAGTATAATAGCTTCAATATCGATTACAACAATAACTACAAACCTAACATAAATAACAACTACAGCATCATCTACATCAACAATACTTAGTTTCTATACCGACAATAATAAAAATAAATTAACAAAGGGTACCCTTATCATAGCTACTGTGAAAATTGAATGCTAAAAGATAATTTTTGTAAATGGAGGAATCATGAACAAGGCTTTCGACACCAAATACTTCAGTTCTCTACCTCCAACCCGTATTTTTAGATTCGAACTCGAAACACATTTCAGGCTGTTAAGCCGATCACGTAACACAATCGATTAAACTTTTATAATATCGCGTTGGGGAAGTAAAAATTTGAAATGAAAGTTGGAATTATCCGCCCACCGTTCAGGATTTACCAAACGGTACGTTTGTTTCATAATAAATGGGCGAATTGTAATTCATCCGGTCGCTCGGACCACTAAAATAGCGGATTAGTTGACGATACTCTATCAATAATACGCTTAGTGTCGAAAAAAAAAACAACTTAGATACTTTTCCAATTTAAAACCACTTAAAAGTAAATCGAAATTGTGTTTCAATGAGACGTTTGCGTATACATGGTCGAGCCGGTGTACAGGTTTTACATTTTGTTATACGACCCTGCTCGTCGAAGTGAATACATTTTCGTCCACTGAGACGGAATATTTTCGGTCGCGTACAACATCTGCATGTGAATTATACCTAATAAATCTAGCGCCGCAGCGTCTTCTCTCAGGGACAAGCTAGAAAGAAAATAAAAACACGCGGCTAGAAACTTTTTAACATATCCGAAACTAGATGAAATCTTTGCGTCGTTTTTGGGCGCCGTAATTCGAGCAGTTGATAAAATTTTACTTCTTGGTTTTAGCTGTTGATAGAGATGAATAAATTTTATACTCGTGAAATCTGCTTTTACCGCGAAATATGCTGATTAAATTTCGGTCCTGTAAAGGTGCTTAAATACGTGCGTGTTTCGTCGCCATCGTCGCGGCCCACCTCGTAATATAATACACACGTAAAATTAATAAACGCCGGAACATTAACGTGACCTGGAACGAGTTTGGGAGCCGACAAAACTTAATGAGAAAACTTTTCCAGCACCATCTGCAATCAGGTATAAATACTTCTAAATTTCGCAACCACTCGTCCAATTGGCAAAAAGAATTTAGTCTTTTCTTCGTTCATCAGCCATCAACTCTCACCGGATAGATTGGGTTTACTTTCGATAACTTTTTATCAGGTATTTTGCATGGGTAAAATTTCTATTTTATTTCGCATTCTCGGGTCCAAATGAAGCCATCGACAGTTTTTACTCATTAAATTTGTTTTCTCTTCATTTTGAATGACTCAAATGAGCGAATAATAGTGTTATCCTGGTACTTATTCGCAATGATTGAAAAATGCCTTCTCGTAAAACGCTCATCACTGAATTCATACAATTAAAAAAAAAGGAGGAAAAAACAGGCCAGTTTCAACTTGGGCATAAACTCGTTTACGACCTAATAAAAGCGCTAACTTTTACATCTTATATGGTGCTTACAATTTGCAAAACTTTTCCATTTTCATTTATTAGTTTAATAAAACGACCGGATCCATTTCAAAGAACCTTCGACGTCGCATGACTGGTCTTGCATAAAGACAAGATTTTTTTTCTTTTAATTATCAAACCTCTCCTTCATTTTCGTCAACAATCGCTAAGAAGATCAATCTGTGATTCACCTACGCATACCTCGCAATCACCCCTTTAGTCATTTATCAAAGTGCTAAATGGATTTTCAAAAGCTTTGTTGACACTTTCCACTGGTGAACTTCTAATTATCATATCACGTCGACGATATGCTTTTTACTGTACACACGACGCGCCTTAACGTCAATGTAATTAAAGCAATTTCACCATTTCGCTATTCACAAGCGAGCATCGTTGTCGAAATATTTGCCAACAGCGATTACGTACCAAAGGCGTGACGCTGGCTGCGCCCTGATATTCGCTTCATGTTTTGCGCTTCACCTTTAAATGCTTGAAAAACCTGAGATAAATTAATATTTTCTTAATTCAACTTCCCGAGTAAGCAGAACAAAAGACAAGACTTACGCTTCCTTCACGGGTAAAGTAAGGGCGCTAGCGTTGAGTAATATATATATATTTTTTTATTAATTTTCATCGGCGTACGACAAACCTCTTACTACATCGAGATCCCGCTATTCAGGGTGCTTTGATTTTTCACGCGTGGCATAATAAGTAAACGAGTTCCGGCCTGAAAATGGTACCATAAGGATGGGTTTGTGATGTCGGTTCAACCACTCAAAGGAAAATTTTAATTAAAATTTACCACCTGGGCGTACGCATTGCTTTTTCATCGCTGCACTATTTAAATATATGTAGAGTCTTCTCCATACTGCGCCCCATTATATCGAGTAAATTGAATCGTATTACCGCCTGTAGTGTTTCTGCGCTTAATTTTCTTTCTTTTTATTACGCGTATCGAGGCAACAGATGGCGTTGTTATTTTAATTTTCATTAGTCCTAGGATGAGGCGTCATTTTGAAACGCTGTAGATAGTAGATAATTTAGGTTATTATAACAATGATGATGATAGACTGCTACCGCAACTGCTGCTGCTGATGATAATAATGATGATGATGGTGTAAATGTAGTTCTTGTTGAATGATATTGCCGCTGATACACAATATATTATAATACCTATATCATCATCATTATCCTTCTCCTCTTCATTATCATCATCATCATCATCATCATCATCATCAACATAATTGTTGTTGTTTTTGTTCAGTGGGTGGTGTTGGTGGTGAGCGTAGTTGTTGTAGTAGTGTTAGTGTTGTTATTATCATTAATGTCATCAATATTACTGATATGGTTCATGATGATAAGTATGTTGTTTCTGATGTTGATGAAATTGTCGTTGTTGATATTGATTAAAACAATGAAGTTGCTATTACTGCAGACAATGTTGTTATAAATAATAATGAAGATGAAGATCGATATTATATTGATGATAATTCTTATGATTTGATGTACTTAGTCGTTGAAATACTGATAGATTTATGGTTATAAAACTAAAAAACTGTGGTTAAGGAAGCAACTTTTGCTTCCAGATTCACATATTTGCTTCATATTATTCTTTGTCTTCCAGTTCCAAATTCGAAAATTTGTAATTTTCGAAGTTTTTTTCAGCTCTACCCAGGCCAAAAATTGAAAATTATTTTTTTTAATAAAAAAAAAACCACGATATTGAAAGTTTACTTAATTAGTTGATTGTACTTTTCTTAATTCATTATTTACGTGAATCTGAATTATGTTTCAGCTCTTTCAAGAAAGCCTGAAATTCCATGTCGAAAATTATGAGTAAAATGACGAACTGCACATGGCATAAAACAATACCACTTAGTCACATCTTAACCTATTTACAAGCCTAATTTTAGGCATAATTTTTTCATGATAGGCTCACCGTTAATCATTCATACCATTGCTGATTTCGGCTCAACTGTTGAATTGTTGTTGTTGTTTTCATCGGTGTATTTTTTAAATAGCTAAATAGCAAATATTACTCTTAAAATCAGTATGTTGGTGATGATGGTAATGTTTGTTGTTGATCTCACTATTTCTTCCAGCGACAAATATTTCTTTTAATGTTAATGTAACATTGTTGCCATTAGGAATGTTAGGCCTTTTCATAAGTTTATATGTTGGGTTAGCTTTAGTGGTTGTTAATGTTGTTGGTAGTGATAATGTAGATGTTGGTGGGAGTGGTGATGGTGGTGATGCTTGTTGTTGATCGCATTATTGTTCTTAATGACAAAATATTCCTCTCAATATAGATATAACATTGTTGCCGTTAAAAATGTTATCGATAAGTTTATGTGTTGTGCCAGCATTAGCAGCTGTTGTCGTTGTTAGAATTGATAGAATAGATGTTGGTTGGAGAGATGTTGATAGTGATGGTAGAGGTGGGCTAGTATTATTAATTATGGTTATTATCGTAGTTGTTGTTGTAACAGTATTTTTGTAGTGATATTGTTGATAATGATGAAGATGATGATGATGATGATGATGATGATAATTCTGTTGTTGTTGTTGTTGTTGTTGATGATGATGATGATGATAACACTGATATTGGCTCTGATTATAAGATGATGCTGCTGATGGTAATCGATAGTTATGTTGTTGTTTGATAGTTATTTTTGTCAACGATAATGATGAAATATAATAGCACCGATAATACGTATCATACTTGATGTTGTTAGTTTTAATGCTAACTGTTACTGATATCATAATAGTAAGAATGCTACATCAAAAATGCAACGTTTCCATCAAAAAAGTTTATCAATTTTGTCGCTCATGAGAAGAATCTGGTAGAGTTTTCGTCTTCCTTCTAAAAACTCGACGCAATGAGCGCAACAGATGCTACGACCTTTACAGCGTTGTAACGCGTGTTGCCTAGTTACACATCTAATGTATGCTTGGCGCAAGGCCGGACTCGCCGTAATCTATATTTATTTCAACTCCTAACGCGATACTTCATTTCGTATCATTCTAACGACATCAGGAAAAAGCACCATTTTTCCAGAAAGTGAGAAACGACGGGCGTTGATGGATATAAGAAAGCTGCCATTAATCCTGGAAACATTTCGGTATCACGAAAACCAACCGTCGATATTAATCACTTGTCGTTTAGTAATTTAAATTAATACCGACCTAAAATATTCCCGTCTGGATGTACCTAGTAAACGAAGCAGAAAAACGACAGAATTCGGTTTGTAATTTAACGCTTTGCTACGTGCGCGGAATAAGATACATTGGACCAGGCATCTGATGTATTCATGTGTTATTTTCGACATTTACACACCGAACAAATTCGGTTAAAACTCGATTCCTTCCAACGATTAAACGAGCTTTTGAATCTTTCATGACACCTCCATACTGTGCTAATTGGAGCTCGTAGCTTTCGAGGGGATAATGAGAGAAGGATTTTTAAATTAGAAGACTTCTTTTTCACTGCAACGACAACATCAAAAAGAGAAAGAAAGCCGCCTAAATGGATTTGAGAGTAAGTTTTAAAAAGAATCAATGCTCTGGCCTTTATTTTAGTCTATGTAATTGATGCGATATAAACAAACCCTGGCTACCAAAAAACATCTCGTTGCCCGTATAAGTAAAAACATCAATCACCGGCGTGCTGACGTGTGTATAGTTTTAGGTTGGACGACGGGTATTGTTGACCTTTGGACGGTACTGTTCTACGGTCGAGGAAATTTATACGAGTCGGATGGTTTAAATAGCGTATAATTAAAATTTCGCTTTCGCCTAAGAATCTCGACCTGAGGCTGATGCGAAATTAAATAAGATAGATGATCTCCCATCAGCACAAACTAGTATACAATTTTCGTTTTATCAGGATGCCTAAAATATTCTCAAAACGCGAAAATGCCAACGAAAAATTACACCAGTCGACACTTTTGCTTATAAGCGTCCAAATGAAAATCTTTCACCGCGGCTCATCTGCTTGCGAACAAGATAAAAGCTTAGTGGGCTTCCGATACGCGTTAAATGCATTCGAATTATACTCGAAAAGCTATAAACAATTTAGCTCGATAGCGAGACGCGAATAATAAAAGGTTAAACGTCATTCCGCACTTCACTTTTAAGTGAACGTCATTAAGCCAGGCCCCCAAAAATAATTTATAATCCGGCCGCATCCTTCCGGTTTATTCTTGCGTGTTTTCGAAATTTCGCCTTTTAAAAATCCTACACCCTTCGTCCGTCATAATTTCCGGTACACGGGGCTTGAAAAACGAACCGACGATAGAGACTGATAAGTTTATCGAATCGAGGTACCGATACCGCCATACTATTTCGCGTGTTTACAACGGTATTCAATTTTTTTCCTCACCCTTTCGTCGAAACGATACGGGTGTGCCTCTGTATTGATACGATTCGAAAATCCGCTTATCACTTCGCATCCCCGATCTCGCACCATACCAAGCGAAAATCCGGCCGCGAGGTTTTCTCGCGCTTGCCGTCGACGTTAGCGCTCATCTGGCGCGGATTTCGCTCTTTTTAAATCCTTTTATCGGGAATATTCGAATTTATATGATGCCGAGGTTCGCCATTATTTCCACCGTCGAATACAAATCTCTCCCTTCACCCTGACGTCATGATGCTGTGAACCGCTTTTTGGTTAAATTTAGCGAAAAATCATTTTCAATTTCGTTTGATACCGTCCTAATCTGTCGTGGAAGAGCGTTGAGGTTGGGTTTATAAAAATTATTTTAGCTCGTTTTTATTCCCAACTCCTTCACCAATGGAGCATGCTTTTATTTCGAAACGTTTTCTCGAATGTAGATATGGCTCGAAGCCGAATATTTTTCTCATGATCGAGTGAAAAAAAAAACTCGAATACTTTATCACACATTCAGAAATCGTTCCCCGAGCGAGATTACACTTCCTTTGTGTCCATCACTCATTCTTAGCCGATGAAACGAAATTAAATTCTCGAATAATAAATGAATTATGAATCTGACATCTAGCTTTCATAACCGAAATATTATTGAAAGTTTTAATTACTTCGGACGTCAAATTTTGACGGGTTTCTTTACGAAATCTGACATAAATCACATCTGTATTTGTGAAGTGTCTTTTTCGTAATTGGTTAATTTGGCTGTAGAGGGGAAACTTAGAAGATACGTTTAATATAATGAAATGAAAAAATGTTAGCAGCCCTGCTGAATCACTGGAGCTGAGTTTTTCACATCTATTACCGAGTCTACAATATCCACCTTATATCTTCCAAAAAGTTTAATTTGAAATATGTAGTAATTTTATTCACACGAATCACAAAAGCCATATTTTTTAAATTTTAATTGTTTGAAGCTTTTCAAACCTACCTCAAATTTTAGTCATCTGTCATTTCGAATCAATTCTTGATCGATTTTGACTAAAATTCAAAAGGGCATATTTTAGCCCCCAACTAAACCCACTGGTTACAAAGTTTACCATTTCTAGGTATATTTAGTGAGGAGATAAGCGAGATTTACAACATTTTCTACCATAAAAAATTGTTTTTCACTCCCAACTCCTAAAGGTTCCCCCACACTACGGAAACAAAACAAATCATAAATGAAACATGAAACACGAAACATTTTTGAAATATTTGTTTCAAAGATGATTCAAAACGTTTTACCCACATATGACTCTTGCACTATTATACATCACAATGTGTTTTGACTGTTTTAATGTTCTCATTTTTTATTTGTATGTTTAGTTACGATAATTTTTATAAGAAATGAGTTCATTGCAATAAATATTTACCGAAAAAACCATTTTTAGTTGAAAAACCAAATTTTTAAAATGATACTCTTCATTTTACAACTATTGTTTCAATGATATGTTTTGAAACAAAACTGTTTCGAGCATTATGTTTGGAATGATCAGAATTGTTGGTCATGAATCTGCGTAAAAAATTGCTTACCATTTAGTACTAAGGGAGACAGTGAACGCTAAATTTTAACCCACTAAATTGTGACGTCTAAGGGACTCGTTATAATAAACGTGTAAATAACAGTAAATAGGTACATAACACTACCATACAAAACCAAAAGATATAAATGGAAATGCAACAACATATTTTCAAATTCTAACGTCAGAGTTTAGAAGTTGTCATAGTAACTGTTCTGTTATCTGATTGGTCATACTTCACACGTGTAACAACCAATCATAAGACCAGAATGTGATAAAATCTAGATTATTTAACTTTTACCTTCCTAAATAATATCGTTCAGTTTTCAATTAACAACTGAAATGGGTTTGTGATTTGGACCAACAGCTGATGTTTTGATTTTACGAGTAAGTCGAGACAATTCACCACTATCCGACTTACCGATTGACAAATGGTCCAGTTACTATAGTTACTTTATAACGTCATACCAGCTGATTTTTGATCATCTTCATTGATTAATAAAAACTAATGAAAAACAAGGATTATTAATTTTTGGTAACTGCCAGAAATGATTTAACCTGTTCTCAGTACCAATTCGGACCTTGCAGTAAGTTAGGAACATTAGTGTAATGACCAATAAGAACACTTGTGTACATTATAAACTGGACTTTTTTATCAGTAACATATTATTTTGCTTGAAAATTTAAGGTTGTTCCGCGCGATTTTGTCGATTTTCATCGAAATTATTTAATAATGTATTCAGTAATGCTGCGTTTCGTGTTTTATTTTTATTCTCAATTTTGAGAACTTGAGATGAACGATGTTGGTAAAAAGTAAGTGTTCAATTAGATTAACAGAACTTCAGCATCCAACTACAGTTACAAGTACTTGTCCAGATGCTGGATCGTCACTTCTTTCTTCAATATCTTGCATTCTTGCTTACGAAGTTGTAAAAAATTTCATTGATTGATAAAAAATGTCGATAAAAATCGCACGAAACAACTTTAAATTTTCAAACGAAACACGTTACTGATAAAAAAAATTCCTGTTTAGAATGTAAACAAACGTTCTTATTAGTCGTTACACTAGCGCTCCAAGTTTACTGCGGGGACCGAATAGAACCTGCACATGAGAGTATTTTACAGTGTTTCCAAATGTTGAAACCTTTAAAGTCATCTTTTCAATGTTCATATTTTCAAAATTAATGGATTGAAAATCAGTACTTAAGTATGCAAATCAAAAATATATAACACTCATACTCTGCACTTTCATGCGGGAGGAAAGTGTGTACTCAAAAGTGTACCAAAATGTGTATTGAAAAAGATAAAAGAGTAAAAGAGTAATTCAGGTAACTGAGTGTTTTTTGATGGGTTCTATGTCACGCATATAGCTACCAATCATAAGGCTCGAATGTGACAAAATGTAGGATATTTCATCTCTACCTTCCTGAATAATATCGTTCAGTTTTCATTGAAGATGAACTGAACGACTGAAATCCGTTTGTGATTTAAATCATCATCTTTTTCGTGTTTTCTTTTCACGAGTTAGTGGAGGTAAGTTACCATTTTCCAACCTTCTGATTGGTTGTTACATGGGTGATGTACGACCAATCAGAAATCAGACCAATTACTTGAATTACTCTATACATTGTATCTTTCAAAATTTAATCGTGTAATATGTAATATTTTTCTTTTTACTACTTACAACAAAATATATTACGTGCAAATGTTGTTTATCTACAATGAAGGAATTGTAAGCTTATGAGTTTGAAAACAGCGATAATATTTCTTTAAACCAATTAGAAGAGCTTTTACAGCGATTTGAAATCTACACTTCATGATTATCCTACAACCAGGGGCGTAACGAGGACATTCTTCAGGGGGGGGAGAAAACCAAAAATTGCCAACTAATACCATGAAATTTTCCCAACTGTTGACCTTTTTTTTTTTTTTTTTTTTTTTTTTTTTTTTTTTAGTCTTCAAAAATCCAAATTTACCAACTTTTCCAAAAGCCAAGTGATTTTCACAAAAGAAATCCCAAGTTCCCAATTTCAACGTTGAACAATTATAAATTTCCCAACTTTTCAAAACACCTGGGTGGGAAGCTCCCCCCATCCCCCCCCTTAGTTACGCCCCTGCCTACAACGCAAATGTTCAACATCTTCGACTAATACGCTAAAAATCGCTCAAGACTCACGCCTGACCTACATCGTTGAAACAAATACGAGAGACATCGCGGTCAAAAACCCACCTATCGCATATTTCACTAGCACGTAAAACATTCCCTTCGACTCCGCGCTGCGCCGATATCAAAATAAACCATCGTACATAACATCACCCCATTCAAAAGCTCTCCCTGAAGAAGCACAAAAAAACGCGCCTTTTCGAGGGCTAAAAATAAATTTCCACGTCTGGTCGTACCACTCCATCTCGGCGTGCATCCGTGCGAATATAAATAAAACACCGAACAACTTTAGTTCCTAAATCGACGTCATGTAGGTAGAAAAAGAGCGAAACCTCGTAGCGATTTGTATTCGATATCGCGAACAAGTCACCGAATTAGCGAACGAAAGCGAGAGAAATTTCATTAGGCCTTGTTTTTCCGATGTAACGGAACGAGAGAAAAAAAAATACATATCGGTAGAATAAATATTTATACGAGCTATAGCTAATTGCGGAATACCTATTCGACCTTTTTTATCAAACAGTTTGACGAGGGTACGTGTAACCTTTTCCACCTTCTCGCCATGTGCATGCTCGGGCGTGAATCGAATTTTTTCGCCGAGTTGAAAAAAAAATTTCACCATATTAAAAAATCATTTTCGCCCCATCGCGTTCAAGAAAAGCCTCCTCAGTGTATCAAGAATAAGCCACGTGGTGAACGTTATCCATGTAATAGATTACATTCATATGGCGGGAAATCTGCGGCCTTTACCGGGCTCACGAACATGAAAAATGAATATGCACGTTTCAGCGTGATAAATGACGACCCTATATCCGCGTACGTATTCGTCGAACGAGTCGAATTTCCTATGAAGTTATTTACGCTACGACGCCAAAACACCTACGAGGAAATACTTTTTTCGCGTAATCGCTATCGTGTGGCAACACTGATTTCGCGTCGTAATTACGCGTAAATCATTAAATGTAGCATTTTCGAAAAAAATATCTCTCCTTAATAAACCACGACGCGAGATTTAAACCTCTATCGATAATAAATGGTCGAACATTAATCATTTACGACTCCCAGCGTCGAGGATTTATATCGTAGGTTTAATTAAAAATTGGGATTTGAAAAATTACCTGAGCGCGAGCTTGTTCGCCGACCAGTATAACATCTCGGGTCGCGTCGTGTAACGGTATATCGGAGATGAACAGGCCTCTGCTGGTTAAACTCTCCAATCCGTCAAGCGCCGGAGCTCCGAGAAACATCAAGCTATCGGATTCGGAACAGTATACCATTTGACCTTTGAGTTGCAGTCCCTGTCGACACATAAAATTGGACCGGCTATTAAATCGTGCCAACTAAAAGGTTCGCTTTTACATACATTTTCGAGGAACCCGACGACCAAAGTAAACAAGCCATATGAAACCGCCTCCTTCCCCATCACCTCTTAGGTTAGCTTTTATAGCCAATATTAACGTTAACTTTCCACGAATACCGCTTCTATCGTAATTACATTGACAATATTTAAAATCCTTCGTTGCAACCGGCCTCGAAACAAGAAACGATAAAATTTCGCTTTCGACCGCCTTGTTAGGTCTACCTTATTTGAAAATCCGCCCAAAGGTGGCCGCGCCATAAGAAGACGAACCGTAATTAAAGGTAATTTTATATGCGAACAGCAACGCTAACGATATCGTCAAACTTTCGCGTTGTGTCAATGCTTTTAACGGCGAGTGTACTTATACTACGACATATTGTGCGGTATGATGTCGGTGAAAGCCTTTCACGATCACGTTGACTCGCATCTATGTTAGAAATACTTTCGTCTCAACTTACGACCTTCTTTCATCGCAACATTTATACCATTGGCGCTTCTTGCCGCGATTTATACTACGCGTCGCGAATTAATGAACGATCTACGTTTTATTTTAATTACGAAAAGGTAATCGGTCGAGTATTAATTACAGTTTAGCCCCACTATTCTGTGATTTTGTAAACTTACGGCGCTATAATGACGCCTAACTTCCATAATGGAAATACTTGGAATCATTTTATCATCCTTTTTCATGTTATCTTTCGTAGAAAATAAAAATGAAACGCGTCGATCGTGATTTTCACCAACCACTATCTCAAATGCAGTAAATAAGGTTTTCAAAAAGAGTGACAGATATAACTGAAATTATAAAAAAGTAAGCGGCCCTGTCCCATATCTTCATCACAGGTCGCACCCAGTACAGAGTCTGAGAACCCCTGCGTATCCCTTCTGAAACCACCTAAGAAGCTGAATATAGGATATGGAGTACTTCTTGTCCACAAGAATCACGTGCGCCCATATTTATCATATGTTAACAATCAGAGGCCCTTCAAGCCTCGTTAAAAGCGCAGTTAAGTCAAGAATAACAAAGTACCCTAATTTCAGTCTGCCAAATGCACTTTGAGAGGAGTTGAGGCAAAAACCATGTTGGATTCATTTTGACCCAAATTCAAGGGGTCATGTTCAAATGCCACATAATCTCTACATACAAAGTTTTAGCTTTCCAAATAACACTGAGAAGATAAAGATGATTATTATGTAACGGACGCGAAGAGATTAAATCGACACACAACAAAATTAACACACTAATACACGACACAACACTGACTCTTAAGGCTCTGAACACTAGTATGACCTAAGGTCTTCTCAAATCCCTCCGAAGTAAATATCCTCAACCATGGAAACCTCTCCCTGAGTTGAGGCGGCTTTTACACTGAGCAACCTCCTACAGTTGAGGCAGCTTTTACACAGAGCAAGAAAGAACCAATTTTATGCTAGTATTTTGTTACTATACAAAATACAATACTGCAAACTATTTACAATTGAAATTTCCAGACTTACTTTCCCCTCCAAAATACATTTTCTTTTCATCTCTCCTTCGAATTTACATCGAATGCTGAAATGAGAATATGTTAATGGCTTTACCTCACTATTTCGTAAATGAAAATTTTGAAAAATTTGCCTCCTTTCCAAACCCTCTCAAACTTTGAGTGAACCGTCATTTTGAGCAGTGGCGTACCGAGGACATTCTTCAGGGGGAGAGAAAACCAAAAGTTGCCAACTAATATCATGAAATTTTACCAACTGTTAACTGTTGAACTTTTTTTTTTTTTTTTGCTCCACGAAAATAAGATGTTAAATACGATGTATGTCACAGTCTTGTTAGTCTTCAAAACATTTAAAAATAGCTGTAATAATACTGCGCAAGTGGTCAAGTTTACCAACTTTACGCTAAAACTCCAAATTTACCAACTTTCCAAAAACAAAGGGGGGAAGCTCCCCCTCCCCCCTTTCGGTACGTCCCTGATTTTGAGGTGAATAAGAAAAGACAATAATCAAGGAATTTTTTGTTTTTACATGAAGATTGTTTCATCCAAAATTTGAGCAATTTTCATCCATACTCGCCAGCGCTAGAAAGGAGAGAAAAGCATTCGTAGATAGATATCCTAAAAGTGATATTGGTCAATCAATTAGAAATGGTATGAAACGTGAAGATAATTATGTATAATTAATATTATGTTTAATTTAAGTATTATTTTAACTTAATTATGCATTCTTTTTAATTCAAATAAATTTAAATTGAATTTAAATTTATAAGAATATTTTTTTATATTAAATTTATTAAATTAAATTGATTTTAATATAATATTTTTTATTCAATTTAATTTCTGGTAATTTTATTCATCAATTCTGGGCTTTTAAGAATATTTTTATATCAATTTTTTTCATACTTGTTTTTGAACATTTTTTCGTTTTTAGAATAACAATTTTTTTTCTGAATCTTCTCTAAATATCAAACTTTTTTTTGAAGTTCGAATTTTTTCTTATTATGGAAGAGTTTTTTTTCGTATCTCCGAGTAATTTTTCATTTTCATGTAATTTTTGATTTTTGACTAATTTTTAATTTTTTAAAACTTTTGATGATAATTTTTAATTGATAAATTTTCTATTCTGGACTTCTTTTCATTTACATTCTTTCTCAGTATTGAGCTTGAAAAGAAAATTTTTTAATAATTATTTTTTACTTTTGAAAAAGTTTTTTTTTCTCGAATATTTCTTCATTTTACAATTTTTTCATTTATTAACACTCCTCATTTTTTAAAACATTTTTAATTTTTAAATTATGTTCTACTATTACAAAAACGATGTGTTAGGATAATGTTCAATTTAGGCCAAAAAGAGTCCTGCAAAGATACTTTCATATCGGAAAAGTTGTTAACAATACCCTCTCTTTATATACTGAATATATGTGATCTAGTACATAAAAAATTAATAATAACACAGACGGGTACACATAGTTATAACACTAGGCATAGCAACGATTTACAAATTACCCAATATAGGACAAAATTTCATCACACGAATATAGATACTATGTCCACAAAAATTTTTAATTCCCTCCCACAGAATATTAAAAAAATTCATTCTAATGAAATTTAAAACAAAACTCAGGGAATTCCTGATTGCTGGTGCGTTTTACACGGTGCAACAGTATCTCACAATGTAGTAATTTAAAATATCTTATATGTATGTATGGGCCATGTATTAATTATAATTTTAATTATCAAATCATTCTTATTATTTAACTTGAAATTTTTATTTTATTTTCTTATTTGTTAAACTATTTATTTATTTATCTATTTTTTAATTTTTAAAGACATTGTAATGACTCCATAGAGTATCCTACAAATAAATTATATCTATCTATCTATCTAAGTTTCAGGCAGTTTTTCATTTTTGAGCAGTTTTTTTGGATATCTTCGGCTTTTTAAAAAAATTTTCTGTCCAGAATAACGTATCCCTGAGTTCCTTCTTCTTGGCGACATATTACGTAGAGCAATAACAAGGAGACCATACCATATACTAAGTAGTGATACTACGTAACAACACAAAGCACCAATATAATATGTGTAAAATGTCTTTGGGGAACAGTAACATAAAAGGCCGAACGCAAATTGTACCAAACTGAAATACTATAAATTCTTACATATTCTGTTGAATTTTGATGGGAACTGAAGGCAAATTTGTTACCTTGACTCTATATCTGAATTTAAGAACATTTTAAATTACAACATTTTTTCAGCCTACTTCTTGGGTGAGTGTGTTGTACTTTCTGGTACATATTTTCCTCCAAAATTTAATCCTCATTTATTCTTTCATTTTGCCCGAAGATAAATTTGAATCCTATTATTCAGATTCCAGCGTTCGGCAAAAAAGTTAGTATCGATATCCAACGCATATGACAGAACAGTACAGCAACGATTCATATTTTCAAATTCTCAATGAATCGAGGATTATAAGATATCTTTTTCCTTGCCTTATGAGAGATCTCCCCTTGAACTGGATGCAGTGACTAACAAATCTTTACCACGTTGTGGTTTTTATGAATAAGTTTTCCTTCATTTTGAAACAGCTGATCAGCTTTCAATTTCTGAATCACGTTAATTATCGTTATTCTGCCACAATGATAATTTATTGCACCACATAAAACGGAATTCCTATCCCTGTTAAGTCTTGCCATGAATGTGAAATGAACCGAGTAATTGCGGTCGCTATAGCGTCATCGAGGAAATTACGTATTAAATATGTTAGTCAACTTCGTATCGACAACGTTAAGCATGTATTCGAAAATTCAAAAGCCTACAAACAGCTTAACTACTTATCTTGCGTTTGCACTCTTCCCATCCTCTGATATTTCCCAAATTTATTTCTGCAGCAGTAGGCATGAGTGATGATATACTATTATCACTATGATCGAACATGGAGCTGGAAATCGGATCCAGCACTCCAATTTAATAGTTAGAAGTACGAGACTCTAAACTAACAGGTACCACGACACATTGCGAGCTCATACATCTGAGTTGATAGTGTTCTCAGCTGATGATTATGATTTGTAAATATTTTTGTTACTCAAAAAAAAAAAAAAAAAAAGAAAGAAAAGAAAAATTTACATATCTTGAGAATTGAGTGTGGAAATGAGTAATACTATGAAAATATGATAGAAGATTCATAAAGAAAGATACATTGTTTCACCATGTTAAAGGTCATTTCTTTGTGAGTTGCATATTGCATATCCAAGAGTCGTTTGGCGAATTTTGGCTCGGGTCTCTGATTTTTAGTAGGATATCTAATTGTATATATTCACTTACAAATTTTAACTATCTGAGACCCGCTATGTATTTTTTTTTTAGTTGAGTTTTTAATTCAAAAATGACAGCTATTACAGTCTATCTGATTTAGGAAGGGAAGATCGGGGAAGGGTGGGGTTTTCCAATCTTTGCCTTTCAGATCATTTGTAATCATCTGGCAAATGTCCAACTTTTTGGTCTATATATAGATGTCTATTTGCGGAATTCGAGATCCGTTTCATACCACTGATGTGGAATCCGAGATCACGAGATCCAAACCCCGAATCTGGGTGTGTCTAAACCATGTATATAGACTCCACGAGTTACACAGATCTCTATCGTACATACTATAGGTGGAACTTGGATTTCGCATCTATGCCACTTTATATATAATTTGTACATGACACTTTTTCTCCGAGGGGGGTAAATGCCAAAATTTCGGTATATACAAAGTTAGATATCTCAGTGGAATTCGAGATCCGACTAGATCTCGGTTTCCGCGTTCATGCTTGTATACAACGATATATATCGAAGCAGATCTCGGATCCCCTTTTTTTATCGGGATCTCGCATTCCGCATTTTGGTTCGAAATATCGTTTTCAGGTTTAGCTTACCCCTCTCACTGTTCCTAAAAACCTGTTTTTACGCTGAATATAAATTTATAATCAGCACCTCCGTAACATAATTTTAAAAGGTGGATCTCGGGTTGCCCCCGAATAAAACGGATCTCGGATTCCGCATTTCGGTCTATATATATATTTCTTCCCCTGCACGCGTAGCGCCGGCGGGTATTCATAAAATATGTTCAAAATTTGGTGAGAGACTCTTCCTGAAAATGCGCAGAACCAGCTTTTTCTTTTCGATATATTTCAAAATGGCGGATCACTCAAATTTTGAGGAAAGCTGGAGAAGGAGCAAATAGCTCAAATTTTTCGTTTTTGATCTCATATGAAAGACTGAGTCACGGACACTAACATATCCAATTTTCAGCTTCTTAAGTGCATTTTGAGGAGAGTAACAGCAAAACCGGTTTTTGAGGAAATTTTAGTTTTTGTGTCCCACGCGTAACACCGGCGGGTGTGGATAAAATTCGCTCAAAATTTGGTGAGAGATTCTTCTTATAAATGCACAAAAGCACTTTTTTTGTTTCTTCGATAAATTTCAAAATGACCGATCACTCAAATTTTGAGGGAAGCTGGAGAAGCGGTAAACTGCTTAAATTTTCTGTTTTTCATCTCATATGAAAGAATGCGTTACGGATACTAACATATCCAAATTTCAGCATCTTAAGTGCATACTGAGAGGAGTTAGATCAAAAAACGGCTTTTTGAAGAAGTTTTGAGTCGTGAAATTTCTTGAATCTTCCATATCTCCCCACCAAATCAAGTTAAAGAGGTCGAATTTTGTGTGTGAGGTTAGTTGATGACCAAAATATGACCTCTTAAATTTGAGTCAAAATGGATCCAAAATGGCCGATTATCAAGGTTTGAAGATAATTTGAGGAACCTCAAATAGTTATAATTTGAGAAATACTATGTGTTCACATGGTTATTGCATGGCAAGAAATACTACGTTTGTTACGAATTCAATCTCTCAAGTGCTTTTGAAAGGGATAGGATAGAGGTGTTTAGACTTGGTATTGGATGTGGCTTGTAGTCATGAAGGGTTAAGCAAGGTTATTACCAAATCAAAACAAGCTCCAGTTAAAAACTCAGCTCCAGTAATGCGGCATGGCTGCTTACGTTTTTTTTTTCTTGAAAATTAGACGTTACCGGTTTGATTTTGTCTTCTTTTTTTGATTTACAAAAATATTTACAAATCCTAATCATCAGCTAAGAACCAGATGAATTCAGATGTATGAGCTCGCAAAGTACCTTGATACCTGCTAGTTACTGCAGCACACAGACACATATAATATATATATACTGAAAAGTAGAACGTTTGCCAGATGATTACAAATGGCCTGAAAGACAAAGATTTGAAGAACCCACTCTCGCCTGGCCCCTCTTCGAAATAAGGTAGCCTATAACAGCTATCTTTTTATTAAAAATTCAGTTAAGAATTGAGCAAATCTTGTTCCCAGTGTATTTACAATTCTCTCGCATACAGTATAATTTCACCATTCCACAGTCAACCTGTCTAATTATACGACAAGCTGAAAGAACACACTCGGCACCTATATATCATCTAAAAACACGTCGGCCAGAAAATGAAAAACCATCTTTCTTCTACCATACAATAGGCTCGAATGGTATAGCTTTTAAACGCATTGTACTTGGTTATCGCTGAGCTCGAATCTTCATAACTATCAAAACTACAGATACCATTTATCAAGACTGGCGGGTGGCTGGCGCTTTAATCTACATCTTAAGACTGGAACACGCGAATCTTTACGTCAGCGTATTAAAATTGCGACAAAGTTTCGCGACTTGCGTGTCGCCTACATGCCATCGGGCGCTAACGATATCGAAACGGTGGGAATTAATTTTTAAACGCGTCAGCGCTAAGTTGACGTATGGCTGCGAGGTATAGCAGAAAAACAGCTCGTTCGCCCTTCGCTCGTATTTGGATCGACGACGACGCGATTATACCTCCGCCATATACGGCCCATTAAATGCATTTATACGTCGAGAAAAGCTCTTATCCGTTTTGTCACGCCTCGCTAATAATTTAACGTAATTTAGCCAGATTTACGTCGACGTCGACGAGTCCTCGCTTCCACATTCGATTCGCAACCTCCAGTTTGTCGCTCGTTCGTACTCGAAATCAACTGCCACCATTATTCGATCATTGTGTAGCGCCAGATAGCTCGCTTGGCGTGCATTGAAAGCGACGATACGCGGAAAATGGAAACTTTTCGCACACACGTGAAAACGTAACGTGTATTCGTACGTTTCTCGTTTTATCAACAATTAGGATATTCGAAAGAATATTTTCTTTATTCGCGCTCGTCATGCGTTAAGTGCGCCTCGGCATTATCTTATCGCGCCTTAAACACCATTCAACGCGTAAACTTTCCAGTCTTTATGTTATTTCAGAAAACTTTTCCAACGCAGTTTGTTTTATTACTTAGGGTATCCGACCTATACCGTTTTTACCCCTTCGCGGACCATCTTCGCCTTATATTGCCGCCAAATCAACGAATTAATTACGCTTTCGCGATACCTCACCCGTTTCGTAATATAAAACTCGAAATAATGCCAACTTTAATAAACCTAAAATTATAACTTTTTCCTCTTGGAACTTTTTAAGCGGAGCCCAATTAATAATGCATGAAAATACTTATCGTGCAACAGATAAGGCGTAAACTCTCGCTTCGTCTTTCACGTATAGCCTACGATAAATACTTACTTGAACCGGCGACGAATTCAACGACGATGGCAGTCTTAGTGTAAGAACGAACGACGAATTCGTTCTTTTTAATATATCCTCGAATCGTACAGGCACGCCCGCCGGTCTGCTGATCTCGAAGTACGTCTCCATCGAGTATCCTGCGTGCAACAAAAATAAAGTTTTCCAATAATTAAAATCGTAATACCATCGAAGTATTTACTAGCGACTAGAATTAGCATAAACAAACTATTATTTCTATAATCCCGCATCTCTTCGATTCCATTCGACGGCTGCCAATTCCTCCTCACACCTCGTACGTCGAACTCGAGCGTGATTTCAGTTGCTCACTTTCTCACGGCTGCTGACCAGCGTGTAGTGCTTTTCCGTGTACGTGTACGCGAGCATACATCGTATACATTCGACGTTCACGTACACCGAAAGGAAAATGTGTAGCGCCAGCGGTTCCTTCGAATCGCCTCGGTTCGTTTATAGGTTACAACGTCTTTGTCGTTTTGTCCGTTTGGTATATAATATGCTTATTTGTCGAATGAGAGGATCATTTTTTTTCGTTTGAAATAACTATTTTTCCATCTTCAGTCAACGATAAAAAACTCAAGTATTATTCTACCTGATGTTTCGAGGAGAGATCGTCCCTCTATTTTCGATGATTTCTTTTAATTTTGAAATGATTTTAGAAAGATTCGTCAAATTTTATGAAAAATTTCCAAATCCATTTACTTTTTATTTTTATTAATATTTCCCAATATTTTATTTCTTGGCTTAATGGTTCTTTTAATATTTCTCATACATTTATAGGAAGAATCTGTACCATTTATTAATCCATTTGCACGAATAGCTATGAGGGAAAAGATCTCATAAATAACATGCTGAATATTTTCATAAATAAGTGATAAGCATAGCCAAAAAAAGCAAGCTTATCCAAAGGAAATCTCGGAAGTATCCATACTGATACAGATGCATAATTATGCTTTCAAAATTTTTCAGCTGACTAAGCTATAGCGGGGCACTTGATCTGGGAGTTCTTATTCTTTTTAGTTTTGCTAAAAAAATCGATTTTTTCAAACAAAAGATTCATTCTCAATTATAGTTTAGTTATCTAATCCGTCGTATTCCCTACTGTCTTCGAAATTGAAAATTTTTTAACACCAAGACCGAGTTCTTCTAAAATGAGATTTCTCTCAAGTTCTCAATACGTTTCCATGAAAAAAGGACTGGATCAAAATTGATTAATTTCGATGAAATATATTCAAAAAAATTACCATCTCAACAAATTTGATAAAAAGATGATCAGATATAATTTGATCAGCAAACTTTTATTAAGCTTTATCACGAACAAAGACTGGATCAAATCTAATAAATCGAATCAAACTTTATCAAATTTCATCGAAAACATGATAAGATAAAATTTGATCAAACATCATCAGATCTGATCACTTTTGATCGAATTTCATAAAGTTTGATAAAAATTTGTGAATCAAACTTTCCGAGAAAAAAGTTTAGATCAAATTTGATCAATTCATCATTAAATTTGATCAAATTTGATCAAAAATCAGATAAAATTTTATCTACTTATATAAAACTTTATCAGATTTGATCGAACTTGCTTATGTAAGTAGCTGTGCATTGATAGAATTAGATAAAGCTTGATCAAATTTGATTAACTCATTTTATTATATTATTTAGAATTCAAAACTTGCTCGAAAAGCCGTTTTTTGCTCCAACTCACCTCTAAATTCATTTAAAAAGCTGATATTTGGATATGTTGGTGTCCTCAATTCATTCTCCATTACACGTGACCATGAACGAAAATTTTGAAGTATTTACCCCCTCCAGCTACTCTCAAAATTTGAGTTGATCGCCATTTTAAGATAAAACATTCATAGAAAAAAAGTCTTCATGCATATTTATACCGAGCGTCCAAGTGATTCGGGTACAATCAGCGCAAAAATCTTAGTTCGTTCGTAACATAATAAAAGTTAACCTAATATTTCTAAATTGGAAATCATGATTAAAATTATTTTAATGAATTTTAAGGCTGATAAATTCATTTCAACAGCATTACAATTTCTTTGCATTTGAAAAAACCAATTTCAAGTAATTGGTAAAGAGATTTTTTCGCTTATTGTACCCAAATCACTTAGAAACACGGTATGAAGATTCTCTCTCCAAATTATGAGTGATTTTCATCGATAACTATTTAGTACCAAAAAGTGAAACATTCATCATGTGATTACAAATGTTTTGAATCGCAAACATTTGAAGACCCTCTTCCCCTTTATCTTTCTTTACTAAATGAAGTGAGCTCTAATTATTAGGGGGGGGGAGGAGGGTCTTGATGAATTAAGACCGAATCATACTTGATCAATTTTGATGAAATTTCAGCAAAAAATTCAATTTGATAAAGTTTGATTAAATTTGATTCAACCTTAAAACCTTATCAGACATGATCAGATTTGATCAAATTTAAAAAATTTGATGAAAATTTGCTGTTCAAATTTTATAAAATCTGATCAAACTTCATCAAATTTGATCAAATCTTATAACCTCACAAGATATAAGCAGATTTGATAAAATTTAATAAAAATTGTTCATTTTAAATTGATTTTGTGAATTCGAAGAAATACCATGACTCAAAACTTCCTCAAAAAGCCATTTTTTGCTCCAACTCCTCTCCAAATGCACTTAGGTAGCTGAAATTTGGATATTTTGGTGTTCGTGACTCGCTATTTCTTATAAGATCGAAAACGAGAAGAATGAGCTATTGCCTCTTCTCCAGCCCCCCTCAAAATTTGAGTGATTCGTTCATTTTAAAGTGTATCGAAAAAACAAAAAAATTTTCTTGTCGCATTTCTGAGAGGAGTTTCTCGCCAAATTTTGAGCGAATTACATGAATACCTACAGACGCTATGGGCGGGGGAAAATATGCTATAAAGTTGGACATTCGCCGGATAAGTACAAATGGTCTGAAACGTCAAGGTTTAAAGGCCCTTCCGACCTCCTTCCCAAATCAGGTAGGCTATAATAGCTATCGTTTTTATTAAAAAGTCAGCTGGTAAACAAATAAATTCATGCTAACCGCAAAACAAAACAACAGATATTTGCATTAGCAACGCAAATACTAATATGTATATGCAGGGACGTAACTAAGGGGGATGGGGGGAGCTTCCCCCCAGGTGTTTTGAAAAGTTGGAAAATTTATAATTGTTCAACGTTGAAATTGGGAACTTGGAATTTCTTTTGGGAAAATCAGAACTCGAATAAATTCGAACTGATGCCAACTTATATCATATATAGCACACAACCACGGACGTAGTCCTCTTGGCTTTTGGAAAGTTGGTAAATTAGCAGTATTATTATAGCTATTTTTAAAATTTTTGAATACTAAAAAAAAAAAAAAAAAAAAAGGTCAACAGTTGGTAAAATTTTATGGTATTAGTTGGCAATTTTTGGTTTTCTCCTCGCCCCCCCCGAAGAATGTCCTCGTTACGCCCCTGTGTATATGATTTTCATAAATCCCGATCATCCCGATCATTTCATATAAAAAATGCACTACCTTCTAATCATCACATTGTACTTGTAAATATCATATATAATATCCCTCATGTACTCGAGTGATACTCGTGAGAACTATTTAGCATACTCATATTTTACAAATTCAATAATCCTGTATATCTGTAATTTGCCCCACTATATATACAGGGACGTACCGAAAGGGGGAGGGGGGAGCTTCCCCCCCCCTTGGCGTTTGGAAAGTTGGTAAATTTGGAGTTTTAGCATAGAGTTGGTAAATTTGACCACTTGTGCAGTATTTAAATTTTTTGAAGACTAACAAGACTGTGCATCATATTTTTTCGTGGAGCAAAAAAAAAAAAAAAAAAATCCCCCCCCTGAAGAAGGTCTTTGGTACGCCCCTGTATATATATGCTTTGAGGATTTTGATATTAATTGAAAATGCTCTATATGTCGAGAACTTGCTATTCTCATTCTTTACGCAACGTTCGACGTTCATTTTCCTATTTACGGCAAACTAGTTATGCAAATTTATCAACCCTTATGTATGCCGTTTGCGTTCTGATAAATTCAAAGGCGTTATAATTCTTAAAGAATGCATACGCCAAATACCTGCTTTTTCTTGAGATCGAAAGTGATGGGCGGTGACAAAATTTTGAAGCTGAAATTTTACCCTCTTGCTCAAGTTATTTGGTAATTCACGTCATACGCTAATCACGTATTTACATGTATTTTAAATATTCGCTTACTAATTTGTCTGATCACAGCTCCAGTAATGCGACATGGCTGCTTACATTTGTTTTCTCTTTTTATTGAGAACTATCCGATAGAACAGTTGTTTACTGGTTTCTCCTCTCATTACTCGCTGATTGGATGATGTTCAAGACTTTACCTCTCCTAATTTAGCTTTTAACTCGAAACAGGGATGTAAGATTTGGCATGTAATATACTACCCCTGAGTGATGCTAGTCGGGTAACTTTTCATTGAAATCTTCAATGGTTCCTTGTCATTACAACGATAAAGAACAATTTTTCGTTAAAACATACGTATATAGTATCAAACTAACACAGAGGTGGGAGATTTTCAAAATCCTATAAATACAAATACATCATCAGCTCTTCCAATATTGAAACTTTCCGTGTAAACGCTTTCATTCAAAAAGCCAACCAGCTGTTCGGTGATCTCGATTCATAAAAGTTTCGAAAATCAACCTAGAAATCCGCTTCGTTCAACGAAAAGTAACGGGTCTGACGGATAAATTAATTTCGTTCAAAAATCGCCCAGCTCTCGAACGTGGGTTATTTCGCATAGGTCACGAAGCGAGATGCGGAAAAACGTAGCGAATTTAAACGCCAGTATTTCCGGCACAACAGATGAACAGATTGTATTATATGAATGAAATACTCGTGAAGTTGTTAAACTTGGAAATAAATTCTTCGACTTTACCGACCAACTGTAATTCAAAAACACCGTCGTCCGGGCGAAAACGTTGAAGTTTAGAAATTTCGAAACACTGGAACCTTTTAATTTGCTAATTAACTTGGCTGCATAGCATCGTATTCGACGAGGTACGCGACGCTGGTAGTATAAATCTTCGCCCTAACGTCGAATAACGAGAGCGGCTTTTTTGAATAGAAACTCCACCGTCAAAGAAAACGGACAGTTGCTCGAGTCTGGTATAATATAAATATCTCGGTATCACGTGACGAATTTTTTGCTCATTCAACGTGAATTATACGAATAACCGTTAATTACCTATATTTCTTACAGCGTATTGTGGCCGTGACGGCAGTATTTTTACGCCTTTGTTATTAAAATGAGTAGGCATTTTTAATTCTCTTTTTTCCTCGGTCGCCGAAGAACCAGCGAATTTTAATTAAAAATGTTTCCATTTTCGACGATTCGACGCCGACGCAGAACACTTATTTGACTGAAAAGCTCACCGAAATACCGGCTGAAAGGTGCCCGCACATCTGGTACACAAGAAAAGCTTATTATTTTGATTTAATTGAGCGAAAACCATCAAAATCGGTACCCCGAAAGATTGAGATACGAGAACCGAGCCTTATGTAAATTTACACCACTCTCCTGTCCCTATAACCACCTTTCATACGCGAAAACTCGAATCAGCCTGTATTCGCGATTTTATTAAGAATCTCGCTGTCCACAAATTCACTCTTCACCGAACCGCACTACATACACGCACCGATGCAAGCACGTCCGTTCAATTTTGACCATTTTCTCGCGGTCACCTCGTGCGTAGTTATTTCCCAAGTAATCCGCTTAACTGGAAAATCCATTTGCGAATGTCGTATTAACCCCACTCCCCTCGCTACATCACCAATGGCAAATCTGCCGCGCGTTCTATGCGCCAAATCAAGTCTCGCAAATATCCGTAAGTAAAATTTCTTCTTCATTTTCGAATAAAGATTTTCGCTGGAAATTGCACTGAGCTTAATCCTTCGCAACGAGTTCATTTTTTTATTTAAAGATTTGCCTTTTTTCCTCCACTTTCGCGGTTACGCCATTTCGTTGCTTCTACTCGACGCATTAATATTCGCAAACGACGCGAACCTTGGTACGAATCTTCGCGGAATTTCAGTCGCAACGTTCATTTACAAACTCCGACTGACATCTTGACAGCTTAGTTTTTATTGTACGCGTTCGCCGGGTGCACGAGTAAAATATCTGCGACGTCGAATCGGCCAAATTAAATTAGAAAATTTTCAACTTGCATTACCGATCGCTACTCGGGTCACGTGCGCCGCCATTCGAATAACCTATTTTATCTTTCGAAATTTGTTTCATTCGTTGGTGAATGGAAAGAAGAACGTATTGTTAGTGAATGGAAAACAACGTTGAAATAAGATACCAGATAGTTTATAACTATGTAATAGTAACTGTGAGGAATAGCCGTTTATGTATGTTGGAATCGTTACGATACAAATGATGAGTGAAAATCGATGCTATTTTGATATTCCGCGATATGCAAGTCGCTCGATAACATGATTATTTTTGTTTACTCTATATATATTTAAAAAAAGGTACCTAAGCACATATCAATTTTTCGAGCGAGTCTTGTTTACATTTGCAGGTGATATTATGAAGTAAATTAAGTTTTCAAGCACACACGCCACATCCATTACGAAGTCCAAAATCCACCTTACATCTTTCATTCCGAAAAAACCCAAGAATTTTCATGTAAAATAATTATGTAGCACTTTTTGCCTACAAAAATTACAAAAGCCTTTATTTTTCAAATTTTAACTGTTTGAAACTTCTCAAGTAATTTTATTCACTTGTCATTTTGGATTGAATTTGATTCAAATTCAAGAGCTCATAGCAACTTGAGGCATATCAAGTTATTTTCAAATTTTGCTGATCTGCCATGTTATATCCATTTTGAGTCAAATTCAAGAGTGAGTTCATTTTAATCACATTTCTACAAATTTGAGGCTGCTCAAATTCTACTAAAAATTTTCACAATCTATCATTTAGATTGATTTTGACCCTAATTTGAGGATCTCATAATCCGATACCAAACTATCCCCACACACAAAGTCTGATCTTCCTAGATGGAAAATTAAAGAAATTTTATAGCTCAAAACTTCCTAAGAAAACCCCGTTTCAGCTGAGTTTTTAACTTAAGAACGATAGCTACTATAGCTCACCTGATTTGGGAAGGAGGTAACAGAGGGTGGGGTCTTCAAATCTTTGTGTTTCAGACCATCTGTAATCATCTGGCAAATATCCAACTTTTTCGTGTACATATATTTTTCCCCGCACGTAGCGCTGGCGGGTATACATGAAATTCGCTCAGATTTTTACGAAAAACTCTTCTTAGATAAACAACAAAAGTACTTTTTTCGTTTTTTTGATACATCTCAAAATGATGGATCACTCAAATTTTGAGGGAGGCTGGAAGAAAGGCAAATAGCTCAATTTTTTTGTTTTTGATCTAATTTAAAAGAGTAAGCTACGGACACCTACATATCCAAATTTCAGTTACCTAAACTTATTTTGAAGGGAGTTAAAGCAAAAATGGCTTTTTGAGGAAGTTTTCAAGTCATGCAATTTCTTGAATCTTTCACATCTCTTTACTAAATCAAGCCAGAAAAATCAAACTTCATGTGCGGGATAAGTTGGTGATCAGAATATGACCGCTTGAATTTGGATCAAAATGGATACAAAATGGTGGATTATCAAAATTTAAGTAGAGCTGGAGTAGCCTCAAATTCGTAAAAATATAATTAGTATGAACTCATATGGTTATGAAAGATAAGAAGTATACTATATCCCCAACTAACTTTGATACATGATATTGGAGGGGTGAAGGAGGGATTATCAACTTCAAAGTGTGGAGGGGTACACGATATGTCAAAAATTTTTTATTGTGGCATCATATGATAAAATGAGCCCAAGTGGTTTATGTATTCCAACTTTAGCTTCCAGGGGAGTTCAAGAAAAAAATTACTTTTGAAGGGGAAATTAATGCAGGAAATTTCATGAATCTTCATATCTCGTCACCAAATCCACCTAATAAGTTCAGACTTCGTGTGTAGGGTTAGTTGACGACCAAAATATGACCTCTTCAATTTTGGTCAATATGCATCCAAAATGGCTGATCTTCACAGGAGCCTTAAGTAGTTATAATCTGAGAAATATGTGTTAATATGATTATTGTATGAAAAGAAATGCTAAATTTGTTCTTGGAAGGGATATGGTTGGGGTTTTTAGACTTGGTATTTGGGTGACTTGTAGACATGAAGATGTTAGCAATGTTATTTGTAAACTTGAACTAGCCCCAGTTAAAAATTCAGCTCCAGTAATGCGCCATTGCTGCTAACTTTTTTTTTCTTAACTCCACTCCAAAAATGCACCAGGGTGTTGAAATTTGGAAATATTGGTGTCCGTGACTCGCTATTTTATAATAGAAGAATAACAAACATTTTGAGCTATTTACTTTCTCGCCACTCTCTCTTAAAATTTGAGTGAACCACCATTTCGAGACGAATCAAAATTACAAGAAAGGCAATTATCACTCTCCAAATTCTCAGCAATTTTCATCCATACCCGCCACACCAAAAAGTTGGATATTTACCACAATATGAGAAATGAACTGAAACACAGAAATATGAAATACCGCTCCTTCTCAACATCTCTTTTTCAAATCAGGAGAGTGTAATGGCAATCGCTGTAATTTCAGAATTCAGCTAAAATACACAAGAAAATGTCTTAAATTTTGATCTTACGCTCGATTCAACATTCAAATCAATCTTTGTATTTACGGCAAACTAGTTATGCAAATTCATCAACACATATGTGTAACAGTTGCATACTCATTAATTTGAAGGTACTATTACACTTAATTCTTTTTACATTCATTTTTTGTAATTTTTAATCTCTCTTTATTTGATAATTTTTCAACATCACTGAATTTAAAAACATTCCAAACAGATACCTTAATATTTTTAATTACCTACATGTGTTAATTATTGATATAACTTCACCATTTTTAGGTGAGTTTATAATACAAAATATGGCTGTTATTTATATGTACACAAGAGTGAGCCAATTTTCAGGTTATACCGAAAAGTAAAAGAGGTAAGCAAACGATAATATTATCAAAAGACCATGTAACTCCTATGATCACAAAGTAAAGGGTAATTTTTTTCAGGAACCAGTAAGAGATAAAAATGGCATTAACTGTCTCTTGAGTTTTGAAGAATTTCAAGTTCAGTTCATATTCATCATCCCTCTCTAAAATTATTCATTCAGCAATCATATAAGGGAAAAAATGGGAAATTTTTGACCTCTAAGAAGGTTGCAAAGAATTTCAGACATATTAAATCTTAATAATTACTTTCAAAAGTTCGTGGTGTTTGCATCATCATAACAGTTCAAAATCATTTTTTCATACTTTTGATCCATTTTGGCAAGGCTGAAAATAAGGTTGGGAGCTAAAATTGTTGTGTCGTCAGCTCAATTGCCATTCCACTTTCGGAAAAAGAATGGAAATAAGCCCACTCTAGTACTAACACTTCCACTACTGACAGTCAAATTATAGACACAATTTTACAAATTCTTTTCTTTCTACACCCTAACATTAAATGTTCTCATTGCTGATGTCACAAATACCACGATTTTTTTCAAAAGACCACACATTTTCACCACGATGATGGAAAATACCTATGGAAAAAAAATTAACCTAATTCTCGCATCTAACACGCGTACTTTATCGCATCCGCTCGCTGTGGGAATTCCGCATAAAAAAGCACTTGGCAGCGAAAATTCAACCCCCCGGAAACCAAAACGTTCGAAGTTTCATTCTATTTATTTAAAGTGTATACGTATCCGCGAGCTCTACAACCCATAAGTTCTCATTTGCGATTCGCTGGTATTCGCGAACATTGGTACGAAATTTTCGCATAGCCTGATGACGGTGGGAACCAACGTCGACGTTCGCCGTCGACAAAATCTTTTGTAATTTAACGAGGAGCTTTTAACTCGTCTCATTATCGTATACGCGGCTGTATAAAAATAAATAACTCTCTTGGCTCTAAGATGCTACAATTTTCAATATTTACTCGACGTTTGTAATATCAAGTCAACTAGGCTGTGGCACGGATATTCTACGAACATTGTCTTGGGACCATGATAATAAATCGAAAAGACGTGTAATAACCTGCACGTTACTAGTACGCCGAATATTATATTATTTAAGGAAAATTAATGTTCGGGTAACAACGTGTTTTCATACTTCTTACTAAACTTATGCTACATATTAGATTCTGCGGCGATATAATTTGGGACACTTGAATTATGGAAACGTAATTAAATACCGTTTAAATTATTCAAACTCAATTTCGTATATGGTTTGAATTACCTAATGGACTGTTTTATAACATGCGTATTTCACAAGTTCCACATTATCACCAAATCAGGTAAATTCCTAAGCAGAGGAGAGTGGATTTAAATAATGGAATTCCTTACGTAACAAATGCTTCAATGAAGAAAAGAAAAGAAAAACACGAAAATCAATAATTACGAATTGATCACGGATGACTGGCGATTTGACTGTCCTACCTATATTCGCATCAACTTTGGTTAACACTCCTACTCACACTGAACTACTCTTGAAAAATGGTCATCGCACATTCCAAGCCGAATAGAAAGTTTGCACAGACCAATACATCAATTGAAATGCATCCATTCGTTCCAAATCGTAAATCTCGAAACTTTTCTCCGTACTTTAAAATTAGATATGTACTCGCAAATCAAATTCTCATGAACTTCTCTACACGTTGAAACTTTCCGCCGAAGCTAGCAGGCGTGACCGAATACGTAAAAAAATTACACTTACCGAGCTGGTTCAACTGGCGACCGAATAATTTCATAAATCCGCTCCCCAGTTGTACTATTTGTAGGTTTTTATCGGTGAGAAAATGCCACGGAAATGCTTTACAAAAACTCGGCACTGATATCTTCAAGTCTGAGACTTTGTTCGAAAGTTGCGATAAACTTCGTAACTTTAATTGATCCAGTTTGTCGACCAGAGTATCGTCATGGTGATTGTGTTCGGTCGGTGTGATCACTTCCGAATCTGCGACATCGATTGGAAGTGTCGGACAAATATTCGAGATAATGATGTACCTGCAAAAAAAAACAAAACATAATTATATATTTTACATTATGAATATTCAACTAATAAAATGAATATGAGGTACATTATTGAGGATGTAGTTGGAATATATTCTCAAATTTTAATTTATTGGTCTCTGACATCAAATAAACATTACTATGTCACAATGTATCCAAATTGCTGTTCTATGATGATAGATGAGAAAATAATTTTTTCACAACATTTAACCCCAAATTGTTCCTTTTGTGATAAATCCCATATAACCTCCCAACATTAACTCTTTAAATGCGACTCCTTTCGATTAATCCGAACCACCCTAAAAATTCAAAACACCATTATTGAAGACGATCCTCAACAACTACAAAAAATTATACACTTTCTTAAAACCTCAAAATTATGGGCTAAAATCTAAAATCCACCCTTACTGTCCTGTAATTAACAGATACACTGGCGTGATAATCTTGGCAATTACATACGCCAGTATAAATGAATTTAAAAAAAAAAAAATAGGTACCTTAAATAACATTCTTTGATATCACATAAATTATTATTGTTCTAAAATATGACAACACCTCTTCTTATGCAAACAAGGTATAAAAATTACGTTCATCTGCGTCCAGATAGATAAATCATTATTCTAAACGGTCCCGAATAAACAAACCCAACAGAAATAAGAACATGTAAATTAGGATTCTTCAATGTTGGGTTGCGGCGACCATCTTTCGCCGCCTCGCGCTTTCTCGATCACCAGCGTATTGTCCACGTGCCGTTATGTCTCTTTCCTTTCCGACCTTTCTTCGTTCTCCCTTTTATGACTTTTCATCCTCTGTCCTGCGTCACGTACGCGGTCTCTTTGAAACCTCTCGGCTGGGCAATACACCAACAAAAAACTGGTTCGCCTTTTCCTACCCTTAGCGACAGCGCGGGTGACGTCACCCTACTCTGTATTTTTTACGTAATCTTAAGAGAAAGATCGTTGACGAGAACTGGTGATAGATTCAGTCTCGTAACGCGATCCGTTTGTACCACGACTCAATAAACGTTCGTCAATTTACTAAGACTTTTTATTCTGCAATACTCTCGCGCGTAACAAACCTACAAAAACCGCAGGGTAAATAAATTATTGTTCTACTATACTTATGAAAAAAGTTTTATGAAGTCAGAATATGGAAATCACGATACTCTAGTCATTATTTCAAATACCTAGTTCCAAAGTGCAACAATAGCCGTAGAGATCAGATAATGTAAGCAGGGGCGTAACGAAGACATTCTTCAAGGGGGGGGGGGGAGAAAACCAAAAATTGCCAACTAATATCATGAGTCTTCAAAAATTTTTAAATAGTTGTAATAATACTGCTACGCTAAAACTCCAAATTTACCAACTTTACAAAAGCCAAGGGGGCTACATCTCTGGTTGTGTGCTATACATGATATAAGTTGGCATCAGTTCGAATTTATTCGAGTTCTTATTTTCACAAAAGAAATTCCAAGTTCCTAATTTCAACGTTGAACAATTATAAATTTCCCAACTTTTCAAAACACCTAGGGGGGGAAGCTCCCCGCATCCCCCACTTAGTTACGCCCCTGAATGTAAGTTAGGTTTATTCAATGACAGATTCATCGGTTATTGTTCTAGAGCATCATAAAAGTGTTCAGAAATCAGAATATGCAAATCATGATACTCTGGTATCAGGTACATAAATCATTATTCTGAGTAGATGCCAAATGGTGTAATAAAAGTTATCTATTGGCAATCAGAAAATGAGAATTGTGTTCCTTTAATTATGTTGCATAAATCAATTATTGTTCCAAAATATAATGAAAAGCTTTCATAAATAAGAATATACAAATCACGATACTCTGATATCAGATCCATAAATTATTATTCTGTGCATAGTTTTTGAATATCATAAGTGATACTGGCAATCGGAAAATGAAAATTGTCTTCTTCAATACAAAAAAGATTAGTTATGGTTCCAGAATATGCTGAATGTTTTCATAAATCAGAATTTATGCAAATCGTTGTATTCTGATATCAAGTAAATCATTATTTCAAACAGTTCCAAAATACAATAGCCAATAGAGATCAAATACTCTGAAGTTGCGTTAATTTAATAAAGATTCATCGGTTATTGTTCCAGAGCAAAATAAAAGTTTTTAGAAATTAAAATATGCAAATCATGATAATCTGATATCAGATACATAAATCATTATTCTGAGTAGCTGCGCCAAATATGTGTAGTAAAAGATACTGCCAATCAGAAAATGAGAATTGTGTTCCTTTAACGTTGTATAAATCAATTATTATTCCCAAGTATAATGAAAACATTCATAAATAAGAATATGCAAATTATGATACGCTGATATCAGTTATATAAATCATTATTCTGAGTAGTTGCAGAATATAATAAGAGTATTGGCAATCAGAAAATGAAAATTGTCTTCTTCAATGAAGGAAAAATTAGTTATTGTTTCACAATCTGATGAACGCTTTCATAAATCATGTGAATCATGATATTATTCTGATATCAGGTAAATCATTATTTTAAGGTACTTCTAGAATATGAAGAAAATTGGTAAAAATCATAAAATACAAATAGTGGTGTTCCAATATTCGATAATCTAATTATTATTCCAAAGTACAATAAAAACATTCAGAAGTCAGAATGTACAAATCATTGTACTTTGATGTTAAGTAAATAAATCACTGTTTGAGGTATCACCAAACTATGATAAAAACTATCATAAGCTGGTTTTTTTACTTCACTTTGTGATATTTAGATAAATATTATAAAATATGCAACAGCCTGTAGATTCAGTGTAGAAAATCTCTTCAAAAATCCCATAGGCCAATGTTACATACATAAAATATTGTTCCAGCTTACAAAAAGAAGAACGAAAAAAATGAACTTCTCTCAAAATCGTATACTCTCAATACGAGCTAAATGAACGCTATGAACACCATCATTTTCAATTTCCGGCACATCACTCTTAACGCCTAAAAAACCTCCAATCTCGTTAACGCCAACTTCCATTACCAAACCATGAACATTCCTTCATGAACGTATTCTCTTTGACGTTAAAATCTTTTAAATGCTGGAACCGAGCAAACAACCGCGAGATAAGAATTACACCGTAAGAGCGTAGCATTCATCAAACGTGAAAATTTTTACCATCTGCAAACGCGAAAAGTTTAACCCATCTCGTGAAATTTATGATTATAATTAAGTAGTAACGATAATTTCAACGCGTTTTCCATTTATCAAAGACACTTTTCTCGCTACACAAAGTTCGCCGCGTATACGACACACTGGGCGATGTAACGCAGCCAGCGCAACCAACTCGAAATAAACGTCCGAAATGAAATTAGCCTTGCTCTCGCCTTCTTACGCTGACTCCTCAACATCGCGTCTTTCTTTCAGCTTCACCTAATTGAATAAAATACGAAAACAGAATTTCGAATCGTATGAATCTTTAACTTCGCTTCAGCCGAACGAATAATTTATTCCGTCGACAAGTGCCAACGTGCCTAATGCGATTTACTAATAAGATATTTTTAGATTACCTCGCCTCATTAAATTATACCCCTTTCCAGCTGAGATTATCGGAAGATTCTTCAAAAAGAAACCTAAACCACGTTCCGGAAAAATCGGTTAACAGCCGATTTACGGCGTAAAAATCTCGACATTACGAACTCGACGGTACAAACGTTGGCGGCATTAGTGTCACGTATTTCTATACCATCGCCCAGTAAACTACACTGCTCTCATTTATAGTATACGTACGCCGCCCAACAATACAGAAAATAACTTTATTTATATTCTTCGTAATGACGAACAAAAAAAGGAAAATGTAAATGCGACCCTGCTATTTTTTTTTCATCGCGTCGTTCGTTTGAACAATACGTATACTACGTGCTCCACGTAGTTGCGCCACTGTAATGTATATCTTTCTTTCGCCCCTTTTTCTTCTTCTGTTTTCCATTGGTCACGAATGCACATTACAAAGAATCATATCGAGCCGAAATAGTATTTCCAACAATATAAAATCACGGATGATGTTGGAATTCGAATTTCAATTACAAGGAAAGAAGACGGAAAAAGCGATACAGAGAAGAAAGCAGGATGTGCAAGAACGGAAAATAAATTGGAAAATATTTCCAAAATCGATAATTATGTATTTAACCTTTACCTAATTCAAAAATTTCAAGTTGCAAGTTGCGAATAACTCAAATCAAAATTTTACTTTATCCAAATACAAAATTCTTCCATTATACATAGATGTTCAACTATTACTCCTTTAAGCTTATCCACATCCACGATATGTTTTCAATTTCAATTCAGAATCACATTTCATAAATTAATATGGGGATGTAAATTACTTTCATCGAACTTCTCGCATATAAATTCTGTATCGAACGTCATTATGATAAAATTTTTCAAAAGCTAGTTCCATCAAGAAGTAAGTATGTAACAGATTTCGATCAGTATAATTTTTTTTTTTTTATTAAAAATGAGAACTGAAACTTTAATGACCAAACTTTTGTATACTGGTTTATTCAACAATCATTTTCCATTTTTCAATATCATTAAATCACACAAATACGCGTGTTTCGCATTATCCAGACTATCCAAAGGTAGTAAAATATAAAAGTATTTCCAATACTCGATAAACTGTCGGAATAAACTATTATGGGAAAACAGTTTCCTTCACTTGAAATATGATACATGAAAAATCGTGGAACCCTATTAGCAATAAATACGTATCAGTTTCGAAAAATATTTATCTAAAAAATATTTTACCACAGGTACTGCACACCATTTACGAGTTACGATATGAAATTAATTTCAGAATGTTTGAGATGCTTATTTTCATACAGTTTATCATGAATAGGGAAATTACATACTGTACCTATGATTCATATAACCGGGGAGGAAAGCCTACCTCGTTAACCGCTAAACATGAATGCCATTTTTAAAATACCACTGACCTCTCGGGTAAGATTTTTCTGGTATTTACTATACACATATTCGTACATACCTACAAATAGATAAAGGTACCGTTGCGCTACACGAGGTAAAACTAGGCTCGTAAAATATCCGCAAATTCCATAATAAAATCTGTTTTTCGAATACCAATAGCGTATGTAAATCTCTTCGTCGAAGGCGAAGCGAATAAAAAAAAATATCGCATAAAAAATGCTAAACCGCCTCTTCGAGCTTCGACTATTGTATAATCAATAAGTCGCGGAAAATTCACTTCCTTTAAAGTACCAACCAAAAGACGAAATAATTCATGATCTTATAAACCTTAACCGAACAAGAATTATAGACTTCGACTACTTAACCTTAACGACGTTGTAAATCTAATGCGAACGCGAATAAAACGTGTTCGCGAATTTAATCAGATTCAGTGCGTGGCACTAGGATGTGTGAATAAATTGGAGTTAAGTGTTAGGCGCACCACTTACCGATGCATCGCTTTTTTCCCTTAAGCTTCGTGGGAGAATTTAAAGTATTGCGCAGGCCGAAACATTGATTGATTTTTTTCCCATCAAATTCTTCAAATTTTCAATCAACTCGAATCAATTAATAGATTATCGGGTATGTACAAAAAAATCATTGAAATGTCTCAAGTTTCAGTTGATTCATCGATGTTTCATTGTTCGATCAAAATTTCAACTGATTAGGAGATTAATTTTGCGGAATCAAATAAAAAATTGAATTCAATCAAGTAAAGGAGTAGATTTATACAATTAAATTGCGAAGGATGATCAATATGGATGGATTAATCAAGGCAAATAATTAATAGGAATCATAAATCGATCATTTGATTTTAATGATTAGCTGAGTCGAATAATCAATATGGATGTGAATGATTAGTTGGACCAAATAATACAGCTGGATGATTACATGAGTCCAATAATTGCTTTGAATGATTAGTATAGGCAAATTTCAAATTGCACAATCAATTTAAATAATCAATTCCATCATATGATCGATATAAATGATTAATCGAGTCAAATTTCGAATTGTTTAGCAAATTTAAACGATTACCTAATCGAATCATTTAATTGATTGGAGTAACAAAACGAGTAGAATAATCAATTTAACCGATGAGTTGAATATCAATTAGCAATATCAATTTCAATACCTTATCAAGTCGAATACTGTATTTAAATGATCTATCAAGTCCAATATCGAATTGAATGATTAATTGAGTAGAATAATTATTTGAATAATTAGTTGATTCGAATAGTCCATTGGAATGATTAAGCAAGTCGAATAATCGCTTTAAATAATTCATCAAGTCACATTTAGAATTATAATATTATCAAATTAAATGATTAATTGAGTTCAATATCGACTTTTAAGATCAATTTGAATGATTAATTGACTACAATAATCACTTTGAATGATTAATCGAGTCTAACAATTGCTTTGAATGATTGATCAAGTCAAATGTCGTGTTATGTAATCCATTTATATACATATGATGAATCTCGAGTCATTCAATAAGCTTGAATAATGGAATTTTTATTTGTACAATCAATTTCAATGTTTAATTGAGACAAATAATCGATTTAAATGATTAATCGAGCTGAATTTCTAGTTGCACAATCAACTGAGATGATTAATTGACGGGAGTTGAATACCAGAGTGTAAAATTAATTTCAATATGTTTGATAATTGAATCAAATAATCGATTTAAATGATTCCTTGAGCCCAAAATTGAATTTAATATGATTGATTAATCGAGTCATTTAATCAATGAGAATTATAAATAGAGTGCAATAATCAATTTAAACAATGAGTCGAATATCGATTTGTAATATTATCATGTCGTAGCGCTCTCTATTGTCCACGTTGCATCCTATAATTCTTCGTTTATTTGTGTATACCTATATTAGCAAGATATTTGTTATTCTGATAGATACGTTATTGATGTTATCTCACTCAATAAAGCAACGAAGTCATTATGGCATCATTTCTTCTCTCGTTTGAATTAATCCCAAATACGACAAGTTAGTATCAGTTCGAATACCTCATCGAGTCAAATGATCAGTTTAAGCGAATGGTTGAGTCTGATATCATGATATCAAATTGAATGATTAATCGAGTAAAATAATTGATTTAAATGATCAGTCAAGTCAAATAGTCGCTTTGAATGAGTGATGAAGTCGAATAAACGATTCTATTGAAGAAATCGAGATGAATAATGTTTTGAATGATTAATCTAGGGAAATTATTCAAATGCTGCAAATAATCGATTCAATTATAATGTTAAGCTATTCCATTTTCAGCATGAATGATTCCTAAATATCTTAACAGAAATAATTTTGCCTTGTTTCTTCAAGCTTTCATTTTACCATTTAGTGCTTAAAGATGCCACGCCAATGGATAACTGGCACAAAACATGAAACTGGTATCTATATTGAATAAATTTAAAATACCTTTACTAAACCCTGGAACAAAGTTGTATTCGTACAAGTCATTTTCAAAACGCCATTCGAGACAAATTGCTATTTCAATAAAACACCTATTCACCAAGAAACCTGTTGAGTATACACATCTTGTAATTGCTTATAAAGAAGAAGAAAAAAGGGAGTCTGTCGAAACGAAATTTGTCCCTATTTTAAATCCGTGTCATCGAATAAGTACATTTCTTTGCAGCCGAGTTGTACGAACGAATTTATAGCTTCGAGTCATTCCAAAAGGTGTCCTTGTCAGGGACTGCAAAAAAACCCTAAATAATACCACGTCTATCTTATATGGCGGATTTAACGTGTCCTTTATCCCCTTTTTTAAAGCAAATTTAGCGCAACGCAGCGACCTTTTATTTTTTTATCCCAAACACCGCGAAAAATATAATTTAAGTTGCGGCCGGTATTCGCACAAAAAATGGGAAAATTCGCCATACCTTTCTTAAATATGGGGTTTCTTGTAAACTCTAAAGTTTACTCTAGAAATCTCGACGTTTCGGCGACAATTACCCATTAAAAGTATTTCAAATGTTGGCTAACTTTCTCAAAATCTGAATTTTTTCTTACAAAATTACGTTTAAATTTCGTCGACTGAGACGTCATCGCGCGAAACAGCGACGAAATTACGATCAAACTTTCGCAACGAAAAAGAAACCATATAAGATGTTTAAAATCGCAATAACGAATTACTTACGCCGAATCCAACGCCGGGTAACAAATGTTCCTCTACGGGTGGTTCGTATTTTTCCGCAACATTGCCTTTTTTCATAATTTATAACAAATTGCTCGCCCAGAAATTCCGAACGTAATTTTACGTTTCTCATTGTTTTTTAATTTATGCCACCCCAGCCGCGTACTCTCCTATAATGCTTCCGTTCGCCGAGCCAACAAATTAGCCGAAATTTTACCATAATAAAAATACCGGCTCGTTAATTATCGTATCCGCGTCGATTTGCTGCCGCCGAAATTTTATTAACCGTGACCGACGATTTTACGCGCGATAATTTCTCCAGTCTACGCGGTAACCTTGCGGATTCGGTGGTATAAAATAGCTATAGAGTATTTATAATGACTGGTCTAGGTTCTAATTGGTCATATGTCACGCCTGTAACAACCAATCAGCAAGTCGGTATGTGGTAAATTTACCTCGACTAACTCGTAAATAATAACACAAATCAGCTGATGATTCAAATCACAAACGAATTTTAGTCGTTCACTGAAAACTGAACGATATTATTTAGGAAGGTAGAAATGAAACTACCTACATTTTATCACATTCTAGCGTTATGATTAGTCATTACGCACGCAACATATGACCAATTAGAACATAGACCAGTCATTATAAATACTCTATTGGATTACTATTCTCTCTCTCTCTCTCTCGACTTAAATGATATTCGTCATAAAAATGATAATATTATTTTTTCATCTGAAACAAAAAAAAAAAAAAAAAAAAAATAGCAAAAATAATGGTAACATTTTCTCTGAGCTGATGAAGGGGGTAGAGTTCGAATCAGCAGACGAATATGTTCGCTCTCTTTTGAGGCTTGTTTAAATTTAATTTTTATATTATTCACTAAGCCGAGCCCACTAAAAAAAAAAAATAAAGATACAAAAAAAAAAAGTAATAAAGTAAAAATAAAACGCAAGCAGCCATGCTGCATTCGAGTAGGCAGTTCAAATTTAAAGATAATGTGTTACAAACTTCTTCGTGTCTATAGGCCACATTTATCACCAAGTCTGATCCTCCTCATCTCCCCCCATTCAACTATTTATGAATAATTAATATTTCAATTTAAATTATTTAAATCAAATAATTCAATTTTTATTGATAAAATTATCATAAAAAAATTTAGTAAATGTAATAAATTTTTAATCATTAAAAAATTTCATATGATCCAAAATTCAAAATTATCAAGTTACATTTTTATTAATTTGACGCTCCTTGGTTTTCTTCAAATATCTTCAAAGCATTTTAATTCAAATGCAAGAGTTTAATTTTGCTCCCAACCTAACCCTAAAAATACATTTTGATCTGTCTAGCTTAATTTGGTAAGTAGATATGTAAGATTCAAGAAATTTCATGACAGAAAATCTCTTCAAAAAGCTGTTTCTTCTTGCTCCAACTAGCCCCTAAATCCATTTAGAAAGCTGGAATTTGGTGCGTCGGTATCCTCAACTTTACTTTTGTATAAGTCCATCCTTCCTCGAATTTTTATTGAAGATATCTTGAAAGTTATTCTATTTCATCTTTGTTGAGTTGTGTGAATATTTTCCTTCGCTTTACCTCTTGGCTCTATCACGTAGCATGACGTCATATCATATGATGGGAGCGCGAGGTAAGATGGAAAGGAACGTTCACACAGCTCAACAAAGATGCAACATGCTTTCAACATTTTCCTCTGATTCGCTGTTTCGCTTCTGCGCGTCCGATAACGAGCATAAAATTCTATATTTATATATTAATTATGCACATTCAATATGGCCAAATGGATTTTGCCTTAAATTTTTCAATGGCAAATTATAAAAATGTGAATTACTAAGGGATTCTGTTCAAGTACAATTTATTTGGGTTGATACATTTTGAAGAGATTGATTACGTTATTAGCTCTTTTATGTGAAGAATTTCAAATAATTTACATAACCATATTTATAAAAAAACAATGTAAATAGAACATGATCATACCGGTTCACATTTCCTATTTTACTGATTTTTAATTTCATGAGCTTCCTTTTTAGTAAGTACTCTATCTACGTTGAAGCGTTTACCGAGCGAGTTATAGAGGAAAATTTTATATTTTTTCTACTCTGGCCCAAAATGATTTTTGGTTGAAATAAATATTTTTACATTCCTTCAAAACCATTTTCGGCAATCTAAATTTCCTTTTTATTTCTATAAAATACACTGCGTGAACAATTTTTCGAATAAAGATATTGTAAAGCGATACGACATCATTCGGCTCATACTAAGGTGGCGCATATAAATAGGAAAATTTCCCGATAATGAAACTTCAACAGGAATAACATGTTTTCGATTTCTTAAGGGGCGAATTTTCACAAAGAAACCAACTTTTTTCCATTCTGACGTTTATTTGAACGTTGATCGAAAGCTCGATTATTTATGTACAACTATACACGCGCCCAAGCCCGAACCGCGACGCCGCATTTCCACTAGCTCAGGAAATTACCGACATTCTAACCGACTCTCGGTTACACATCATCGCGCTCGAGATAAGTTGGAAACTGTGCAAAAATTTGTTTTCTCAACATTTTCTCAGTACATACGCTGCAACAAGGCGTATCGTCGAACAAACATGCTACATTAGCTGATAACAAACCCTTTTCACCGTGTTGGCAAATGTTACCCAAATTATCGTAATTGTTCGCGTAATCACTCCGGCGAAAGGGTGGAAAGCCGATTTTTAATTTACCCTTTTAAAAGGCCGATTCGTCCGTCTTGAGATTTCCACTCGATGGGACGCGATTTTCCGCAAACCACTTCACGAAAAAGGTTCAAGCACGCTCTTCCCTACGTAGTAGAAAAGGAAAATGCTTCTTCGGCCTTTCAGAAAACCTACTCGAGTCACGAGGTTTATTGTTTTTGATTCCAACTTTCGCCTTCCTTCACCAATTAATCTCGAATTGTAAAAATTTTGAGTAATTTTCCAAACGAAAACCGCTCTTATGTTTCAAAAAATGTAGGAATGTGGTGGTCGACCGACGAAGCGAGAAGAAAATTGAATAATAATGGAAACTTTTTCCATCGTTGAAAAAAGTTATTCGACATTTTTTTACCTGAGTAATCCGAAATTCTTTGACGGATTTTAACGAACCCGAAGCTTATATTATTTTGATAATAACTAATTTCGTCGACGCGAAAATTCTTTTCATTTCCCAGAAGATTTCGACGAATTTTTATTCCATTTACTGGGACACGTTTCAAAAGCTTAACAGAATAGCGATGGGAAAAATTTCATCTAGTGGAAATTTTTCATGATGCTTTGCAAACCAGAGTATACATGTGGTGAAGGTATTATGAGCCTAAGACTACCGACGATGATAACATAAATTTACAATCTAATACCCATAAATCAGCCACATAGGATTAAACTACACTCCACTAGTCGTGAAAAGCAACAACAACTATGTAATGCAAAAGAAGCGATAAAAGCTTTAGAATGCTTTTTTTTTACCATAAAATATGAGTGACCACAAAAGTATGCCCAAACAATTTCAGCCTTCTAAGATAATATGTATTTATACCCTGCATAATTAGCTCAAAGTTTAAAAATATTATGATACTCCAAAAAATTTTCAAAAAAGTAGTTTTTAAAAATCTAATAATTTTTTGTATTCAAGGGCGATATTTTGTCTTCTGAACTTCGGAGAAATAATTATTTACCTATTTTTACAATATTAAAGGGCTTTCAAACTATTTCCAATGTATGTGAACAATTCTCATCTCCTATATTTTTTGCATTACATTCGATACTACTCATAACTTGATAATAAATATTGCAATTATGTATATCAAAAATATTTTGCAACTATCAACCACAATACCAGATTGACTTTCGAAAAAAATCAAAATTTGTTCTACCCTAGTAGTCATTTGCACGATGAGATCATACAACATTCGCGCAACGCGGTGGGATATATCAAACGTCGCGTCGCGCTGTGGTCTTATTTGCATTGAAAGTGGCGCGTTTCAAGGTCGTTTTCTTGCGATTCTATGAACTTGGGCAAAGAATGTGTGATGATATTTTTTATTAGAAATTTGACCAGCTTCATTTTTTAATATGTCTTTTTTCCTATATCTAGATAGAAACGTGTGTTATTATTGGCGAAAAACTGGTTTTAGGAGCACAAATGTTGATTTTGGGAGAAAAGCAACTGCGCGATTTTTGGCGAAAAGTTGACGATTCTTCGAACACTATTAGCTACAACTTTCCGTAGAAAAATTTTGGCTGCTAATTAGTCCCGGTTAACGAGTGTTTTTATCGCAATTTGACTGGACTTGAGATATTACTAAGAAATTCAATTTTTACATTTATATGTTTGTAAGAAACTTTCATTTGAACTAATTTTTTGATTTTATTATTTTATTTTTGAACTGATTCAGATCAGTGTTGTAGGAACGAACATCCATCTGTTGTTGTTCCTGTTCTTGTACCTGGAAAGATCCAGTCATTTGATCCTGTTCCTGACTTGTTCTTATTCGCAATGATTCAACTGTTCTCGTTCCTTCTTCATTCTTCCAATTCTTATAATCTCGTTCTCGTTCCGTTCTTTATTCTTTCAAACCTTTATGGCCTTGTTCTTGATCGTTGTTCGTTCTGTTCTCGTTCTTAAATTTATTTTTTTTTTTTGGATAACGTATTCACTATTTATGTTGTTGAAATAGTTTTCCATGCTTTCTCTTTCGCCTCATGAATTCTACTCATTTTTAACTTTCAAAAGAATGAAGAACAACAAAAAATTACATTGTTCTTGTTCTCGTTCCTCAACATTGTACATTAGTTGGTTCTCGTTTCATTCTTTGATCTTCAAGTTTGAAAATATTCTATTCTTGTTCAGATCTTTGTTCTTCAAACATATCAATTTTATGTTCTCGTTCTTGGTCCTGTTGCTCAGGAACAATGAAAATTCTCCGTTCTCGTTCTTGGGTTTGTTCCTACAACACTGATTCAGACGTTCATTTCTCCTTTTTTTTTTTAATGTACAGAAAAGATTTTCAAACATATGAAAAATTCAAAAGATCAGAATAATGATAAGAATTCTCCATTTGAATAAATAAATAAATTGATTGAATAATCCGTTAACAAATCATTTCATAGATAGGTGATCATTTTGTCGAATAATGAAAATTCAAAACAGAAAAAAGAGTAACTTTCGATTTAATTAAATTAAATTCAAGTACATCCTAGTATTCAGTTGAAACCCTAACATTTAAAAGATTGCACATTTATATCGCAGTTTAAATAATTCAATATGATTAATAGAGAAAAATAAAATTTCAAATGCTGATACCAACATGCAAAGCACAATAGATATTGAAAGTAAAAGAGAAAAGAATAAAGAGCGCTCTTCTTTATTGTTTATTTATTCACGCATTTATTCATTCATTCATTATAATCCTAGTCTATGAACACCACTTACGTTAGCTCTATTGTTCGTTACTCCGCTTAAAGATTTCCCCTCCATCGTTTCTTTTTTCATATATAACGCAACGCGTAGCACAACTAGGCAAGTAAAGTGATAATGACTATTGGAAAAATAGTAAAGTGTAATAAATTCCATTGCAATTCTTGCGTCTCTATTCTTTTCACTATTGTTCTTGTTTGTGATGAATTGAATGTCAGAAATGGGTAATTTTCATCATTATTCTATTTCTTTAGTCCTGTAGTTTTTTCAAGGTTATTGTTTTCTTCTACAGACAACACTATTTTTTAATATCTTTTTTTTTTTTTTTTTTTTTTTTTCAAAGGATAATTCTTGAACCATCTACTTTTCGTTCAAAATAATGACAATAATAAAATGTGTAACGAATGATTAATTTTTCCTAGTTAGTTGAATTTTCAATTTCATTCTTTTCAAAATCTCCAAAACAAGTTAAACCTGCTTATTTGTGTGCACGCGAAATCTTCGCACTTCCTTAGTTAACTCCTCTATCTATAAAATACATATCTATCGCTTATATGAAATGAAATGCCAAATCCTCTCTATATTGGCAAACATTTCCATTATAAAGTTGCCGCGCTCATAAATATGCCAGGAGTTTTTTAATTTTTCAAATGCAAACGCATAAAGAGCTGCGATCAAATTCAAATCCGCGTTTGCGATTATTTATAAATCAGATTGTCAAACTGTACCCAATCACATATCGACATTGGCACGCAGTACGAACCCCAGCAAAGCACCGTATGAAAATACGAGAACTTATAATAACCTAATTCATTTCCACCAGCGTTGCTTCCTTACTTCGATATTCCATCATATGAAGAGATATTGGCGCAAACTTTGTTCGCCGTATCGACGTATTGTCGTGGCGAAGATTTTTCTCTCTGCGAACTCATATTTTTCCAATTTTCGTCTACGTATGCTATATTTACAGCGCGCTTACGTACGATAAAAGTCGTTTTCGACGGGTCCGCACGACTCGAAGCTATTGTCGAGTTTATTCTACGTTCTTATTTTTATTATTGGAAAACATTCGAGCGAGTAATAAGTCGAGGACGAATACATCCTAATATCCGGCGCGAAATGGCGAATTTACCGAATCGAGGAATCATTTTCGCCCTCGTTCGTGAGCTATTTTCCATTCCGGTTGTATTGAATCGCCTAGACCGAGGGAAAATTGAAAACTGCCACGAATTAATGGAAATTTTAAGTATTTAATCGTATTATAAAAACGAATTCTACATTTTCTTCTCTCTTTTACGCATGGATTCGTGTTTTTATGTAGTAATAGGTACTACGGGCTGATTACTCTCAATTTTCGGTGGCGAAGTGATACCGATTCGATGCGTTTGGTTGTGTTTAATAGTTCGAATAACCTAAACCTTTCGTAGCTTACAACATGCATCGTTAGCATTTTCCAGAACCGAAAAGAGGAAAAAATCTCATCTGTAACAGCACGTGAGCTCACCGATGAATTCAACCTAAACGACAATTTAATGTTATCCACAAGTCTCTTGATCCGGCCAATTTAAATTATAACATTATATAAACAACCATTGCCTCGAGATTTACCGAAGGCGAAGCCGCGGAAGGGGAAAAAATAAAGTAAATCTTTCTCCGAGCCGGTACCCGAAATAAAGAAGCGAAGAGATTAAGAGAAGCGCAAAAAAGCAAAGACGAACTGTTACGAAAGGATTTAACGTAACGTTAGTCTCCGACCCCGCCACATCCATTTTTTCGACGAAGCTAATATCATATGCTTACTTTTAGGTTTTCACGGAGTGACGCGGCGGGTAACGGGGAATTTGCGCTTCTACGCAACGTCGTTCGAATACGCGCCGGCGGGTTTATTTTTTACGCGATTTATAAACGGTATCGGATTCGTTTGGAATGCTGATATTAAAAATATTGTAATATAATATTTTAAACCTACGCGTTTGCTCTTCCTTTTTGCCAAACATCGCTCGTAAATGTATTTATAATATTTATACCGCGTTCCTCCTTTTACATCGAGTAAACACTGAACGCGCTTATATTCAGCATTTTTCATCAAACCAGACTGACAAAACAGGAAAATGAACATCATTTCGAGCGTTTTTAAAGCCGTCAAGGACTTGGTTCACGCACAGGAGCGTAACTAAGTCATTTTTCAGAGGGGAGGGGGGATTTTGAAAAAAATCCCAACTTTTTCGACAAAATTTACGATTTTTCATTTCTTTTTTTAAATTTGAGAAATGGTGTAAATTACAAAGTAATTAGGTAGAAATGAGCGCCGTCATGCGCAGTTTTTTCATGTTCTTTTTGTAGTTGTCGTTAAAAATTTCATCACACAAACAACACTGCACTTTATATCTTTTTCTTTTCCCTCCTTTATACATTTTTTCAAATTCAAGATAAGTTAATAAAATGTATAGACATTATGCGGGTATACAATGCTCAGAAAACAATCGGCGGATTATTGGTTTAGTGAGTATGTGGCAGTGGCTTAATTTTAATTTATAGTGTTGGGCGATTAATAATCCATTAATCAAAAATGTCGATTAATAGGTAAAAATAATCGGAAGAGTCGATTAATCGATTATTACAAGTAATTGATTATTTCATCGATTATTTTATGAAATAGGTAATCGATTAATCTGCCAATTTTCAGTTTTTATGTTTTTTTTTTTTTGTTTCAATAATGCTTCGATATTTCTGAGAAAAAAAATTATTAAAAAATAATCATTTTGTGAAGACATTTCTATAATGCGATGAAATCGTTTCTCATCGCATACCTTAAAATTTAATATACTGGTTTTTCAAATAAGAATTGCGACTTGGTATAAATACTGTCATTTTTGAATAAATGATTTTGTTTTTGTAATTAATTTGAATAAATTATTTAATTTTTGTAATTAATTCAAATAATTTTTTTTTTATTATTATAATTGAACATAACATAAAAAAATGAAATTTGAGGATTTTTCAAATTCTGAATATTTTTCCCAACTCCAAATTTTCTCCAAATTTTTTCAAGTCTCCAAGATTTTTTTCAACTCAAATCTTTCTTCTGATTTTCTCAAAATTTATTTCGAGCCAAAAATTTTTCCCAGCATTTTTTCAACAAAAAATCTTTACAGTTTGTTTCAAATTTTAATGCTTTTTTCAAAATTATATTTATTTTTCATTTCAAAAAATCAATATTCATTTGAATTTCGAAAACATTTTTTAACGCCACAATTTTATTGAAAAAAAATTCAAAGTTGGCAAAAAATTGAAGAAAAAATTTTTAGGTTGAAAAAAATTAGATGATGTGTAAAACTGAAAAAGCATCTGAAGAAATTTTGGGTGCAAAAAATTTCCAAAGCTGAAAAATCTATAAAAAAATCGAAATAGATGTAAAAATGTTGTAAAAAATTTCGAGGAAAAATTTCAAGAGATTGAAAAAATGTGTAAATTTTTATTTTATCCTTTATTCAGTCGTGTTCCGTAAACGTTGTAACTACAGAGTATAGACAATATAAAAAAATCGATATTTAAATAATCTAGATTCGATTAATCGATTACTCAAATAATCGATTATTCCCAACACTATTAATTTACATGTTGTGATCTGTATGTCTGTCTGTCTATGCGTCTGTCTATCCATGCATATGAAGAACGGAACCTAAGCATGATTAAATTTAATACATACAACTGCGCTGCAACCGTTCGTCGTGATTCGCTAAGTCGGAAATTTTTTCGGTTATCGCGAATAGCCTGTTGTGCGCTATACATGATATAAGCTGGCATCAATTCGAATTTATTCGAGTTCTTATTTTCCCAAAAGAATATAAAATATTGACTTTTATAAAAAATTCAAGTTCCCAATTTTAACGTTCAACAGTTATAAATTTCCCAACTTTCCAAAACACCTGGGGGGAGGCCCCCCATCACCCCTTCACTTACGCCCCTATTCACGCATCAAGATCATATTTTGTCTTCAGTAATGTGCGAAAGGAGATAGGCTTAGAAAAGAGCATTAGTATTGCAACTCTGCATAAAGGCGACAATTTTAAAATAAAAAGAAAACGTTATCTTAAAATTTTTAAAATCCCATTTGGAATGACCAGAGGTCAGTAAGTACATAATAACGTCATCATAAGTCATTAATAAGAAGAATGGGTAAAGGGAATCAAATATTTCATTCCTGCACAATGGATCAAAAAAATATGTATTTACTTTTATATTCAAGAAGAAGAATATTATGTGTTTTGTATTTTCATAAAAACTTAAATGATGTTTGAAAATAAACGAACAGAAAATTTGTATCTTCATAATGCTAGAATGCAAAAATGTGTTTAGGATAATGCACACAGTAGAATGCATAAGAACAGTAAATGAAAACTCGATTATATTACTCATATTTACTGGTATTTACCGTCAATACTAACATTTACAACATTGAATTATTTTTTTACCTGAATAGATTAGCTTCAACTTCAGGTTCAAGGGTGACAGATATCTGCGTGTTATAAAATCGCATCGCTATAGCTTTTAAAACACCTACTAATAAATAAGCTAAGCTAGATCGATCAGTGGTGAAAAATAATTCCAATCGTATCTCTCGTTCCGATTCTTGAGCATCTGTTGTGTCACCGAATCGTTCGTTCTCCACAGTACAAATAAACGCTGAAGACACCTTCGAAAAATAAGAAAAAAATTAATTATTAATTATGAGTATACACATAGGTATAAGCATACTTTAACCTAATTCTTAAAAAAAAATCAAAGATACATGCTACTGATATGAGTTGATATCAGTTCGGTTTTCTTTTTTCAGTGCAGTTTTTCAACTTAAAAACAACCTGATTTGAGAAAGAGGTCAGGGGAGAGCGGGGTCTTTATATGCTTGCATTTCATACCATTTGTAATCATCTGAGAATAATCCAACTTTTTCCCTCGTCCATAGCGCCGGTGAGTATTGATTAAAATCTCTCAAAATTTGATAGAGGATTTTTCTTGGAAATGTAAAAAAAGGTACTTTTCTATTTTTTCGATACACCTCAAAATGGCGGATTATTGAAATTTTGAGCGCACAGGAAAGTGGTGGTAAGAGACTCAAAATTGTTGTCGTTGATTTCATATGATAGAGTAAATCAAGAACACCAACATATTCTAATTTCAATCTACCTACTGCATTTTAAGTGCAGTTAAAGCAAAAATAGCGAAATCGAATCTCACGTATCTTCCCACCAAATGAATCTGGAAAATTCAAACTCCGTAGGTGACGTTAATTTGGGGCCAGAACACGACCACTTAAATTTTCTTTGAAGTAGAATCAAAATGGTAGATCGTCGAAATTTGAGTAGAGCTTGAGAAACCTCAAATAACTAAAAATTTGACCCTAAATTTACTTTCACACATGTTGGAAAGGTAGAGAAAGGGTTATCGGCTTCAAAATGTGTCTCAAAAACAAGCACATAATTATAGTGAACAACAATGGAAGTATGTTATAGTTTCTTGTCTCAGGATTCATGCAAGATCATAATATAATCAAGTTTCACACATTAGAAGCTACTCAAATTTTCTTCAAATTTAGTGAGCCTTTAATTTCGTTGAATTTGAGCCTTAACTTAAGGAATCATCTTATTATATCAAACTGGTCTTACATAAGAATTTTGAGTTTGTATGGAAGCGAGTGAACTATTTCCACATTTTGGAAATCCTTTGTTAAGATTTGGGAAACCCCTTGAAAATAGCTCAAAATAAAATTTCACGTTTAAGTATTGAGAGTTGAATGAATAAAAGAGAACAACTTGTTCAAAGAAGAATAACGAAAGGAAAACTTGTGTTAGGCAGTTGGAAGACAAACAAGAGAGGAAACCCAATTTACATCAGCCTTTCTCAAAGGGTACAGTAACTTGAAGAAGTGTTGAGCTCATATTTTTTTTACAATTCAAAACTTCTATGTCCAGTTTTGGAGATTGAGGTTCGAATATGTTGGTGTCCTCAACTCACTACATCATATAAGATAATGATCACGAATTTCAAGTTTTTGAGAGCCCTTCCAACTCCTTCAAAATTTAAATGATCTAGGTAACCACTCTGAGTCAAATGAAAAAAAGAATTTCAAGATATTTACACTAACATTCTCTGATTAAATTATGAGTGATTTTTATACGCGTTTAAGAAAAAAAAATGATCTATGTAAATCACGCTCTCCTTCGACTCTTTTATTTCAAGTAAAGTAAGTTATTTCTTCATTAACCGTTGAAAAAATTCAAACTGTTCAAAAATAAATTTGTTTACAATTTTATAACAGTAATCTCAATTGAAATAATTCAATTTTTGAGCTTTGAGATTTTCTGGCATTTTTTCATTTTATGAATATACTGCCTACTGAATCTCTAAAGTTTTCCAATAAATCCAAAAATCAGCCCATTCCACCATTTCCTAAGAGGACAGTTCCCACGAGAATTTCCACGAACAACTTATAATATTTTCATAATATAAAATTTCTGTCTTTTTTTTCCAATGGATATTCATTCACGCAAGCACCCTCGCTCCCTTCAAAAATACGAAAACACAAACGCAACCTTATACATCGTATTGCATACGCATAACCCTTAACGAGGATTCCATTGAAATCGCATGTTTCGGCGTTGAAAATAACCGAAACCCGATATAATGGCCGATAAATGTCTAAAAAACAATCGCCACTCGGCGGAAATTGAATTGCAAAAATATTCAAAGCGTTAAAATTGTATTTTTTTACACGACCCGCTCTCATAGGCGGACTGAAAATCGAATCAATTTTTCCCTCGAGCATTTCATATCTGCTCCATCTAGCTTAATAAATTTTTCAACTCGGCTTTTTTTTTCACTTCTCCAGACTAACTTCCAATAATATTCATTAGCGGTAACGCTGGTGGTTATAATGGAAAAATGATTAGCGTTTTGCGGCAGCAACGCCGTAATATTTATTTATCGTTTTTTATTCTTTCGAGGAAATAACGACGAGTCGCGTCATTCATTAACACGCTGACCGTATGGAATATCGTTAGGATGGGCAAAAAAACCCTGTACTTAAGCTTATCGCATTTAAAATGGCGTTAAAAATGACCCACGCGAGGGTCTAATATCTGAACTTTTATCGGTTTTCTGTAACGTATAATGCAAAATAGCGTATTTTTAGCCGAGTTTTAATAAAAACGAGCGCTGTTATAGCCTTCCTGATTTGGGAAGTAGTGCTACGAGAAAGAGGGATGTGGTATGAATATCTTTGTAGCGCTAAGAAGTTTGGGTGATATGGTTTACCTACATTTCGGGAGAATCTCATCAATACTCTCCAAGTCTCTCCTTTGGTCTCACCCTCGTTTCAACTATTCACGCATGCGCAGTACAGATTTTTGTCAGTTGATACTTCGATATTTTGGTGTCATCTTTATAGCATTAGCAAATCAGTCTATCTTCAGTTACATGGTCGAAGATCTATCCACAATTGGCCCACACTATATAGTCAACGGTATCAGCATTTGAACAAACCTTTTTAAAAACTCAACTCGAGTAATTTGATCTATCTTTTTACCGTTTATTGAACAATCCGAGCTTTACAAACGTTATAGCATGCTTTTATTTTGGATATCATTGCCGACCTAGCTAATCGCATCGTAAATTCGACCGGAATCGAAATTATTTAAAGGTTTGTTACGCTTCGAAAATAATCATAAATTCTTGAGACCCGTATGATAAATGGTTAGAGAAGCGTGTCCACTGTTCTGATTCCGTTTTGGTTCCGGGTTCCAGTTCGAATGGTGGTAGATTTCCGTTTTCTCGGTTATCTCCTATGTTGCCTTTATTTATGGCATAAATGGTAATTAAAATTGATTATATTCATTTGCTCCGGCGGCCACTGTATTTATAAAGCGGCTCTTTTTTTTCTATTGTCGTGAGCATTTAATACCCGATCGATCATAGTATTTGATGTTCGACTTGCGAGTTCTTTTCGAAATGATAATAGGTCTGCGAAATATTCGTCGAGTTTTGAATAAGTACTTTTGATCACTCGCAATCGTCTGTATATTCAAAGAATAGGCAACAAGTATTACTCGCTTTTATGAGAATTTAGCGTTCATTTGTTTCAAAGGCTTTTGATTACTAGTCGCAACTTCTCTTCAACCTTTTTCAGGGTATTATACACGTAAAACTGGATCTCTTTTATATAAAAACGACTCCAGATATTATTTCATACACCTAAATGTACATATTCACATTTACGCGTATTATTTACTTTTAATCTTTACAATGGAACGGTTGTACAGTATAAATGTAAATGTAAACGAACGATTCATTCTCGTATATGATAATTCTCTGTTTTTTACCTTCGCGAATCGCACTCGGAATAATTCTTTCCTCTCGTACCGAGAATAAAACCCCCGCAGGATTTGAAAAACAATTCCTACTCCCTAAATACGATACGCCATTTGGCAATGCAGCGTTAAAAATTCGATATTCATTCATCATTTACGTCATATCAAGACAAAAGGAAAACAAGAAAAATTAGTTTCCACCGTTTCACCTCACATACCACATTGTACGATACTACCGCATTAGGCATTTCCTCGCGTATAAGCAGACTAACAACGTTGCCAAATATTATAAAAAAGTGGAACTTGACAAGACGTTTTCTCATTTAAAATAATGAGTTATAAAATCTACGTGAAGATTGTAATTCTCATCACGGCGTCACTGAAATCAATTTCATCGATAAATAAATCGTCAGATCATTCTAATTGTAGAGTAATTTACCTTAGGTAACCGCCATATTGGTGCTCGAGTAATTAGCCGCGGAACGTTATCGATTTACGCACATTCGCACATACATTTCGACTACGACGTGGAAACGCGACGCGCGCGGATTTTTACCCGCCGAAACCATTTATCAAAGTTCCGGCAGCGTAGAGTAATGAAGTGTCTGTCAGTAAGAGAAAAGCAGCTTTTTATACTTTGCGAGTTGCGTTATCGACGCTAATAGTGTTTTAGTATATCAAACTTTCGACAACGACGTTACTTTTATAAAAGACTCTTCGCCGTCGGTCTCTCGTTTTTATGGTATCGATAACGTCGCAGATTTACACACTAGCACGACCCCATTTTCGTTATAATATGAGATGATGGGAGCATATTTTCAAATAAGTATAACGGGATCCAGGAAATTATTTGCGCCTCTTGGGGAATTTTCAATGTGACAATATTTTATTTACTATTAAGTGTCCTTGCTCTATTACATAAATAATCAAAATACTTTCAAAAAAGTGAAAAACTTATCATCCTTTAAAAAAAAAAAGCGAAAGATACACTCAAAAAAAAAAAAAAAAAAAAGACAAAGAAATATACTGAATGTAGAAATATAAAGTTACTAGGGGGCTTCGCCCCCTGGCCGCTTCGCGGCCCAACCCCGCGGCATTCCTCGCTTCGCTCGGATTGCCTATTTGATGTGACTTCTTCGAACAACATAACATGAATGATGATATGTGTCGTGTAACTGACGAACTAATGCGGCACGGCAAACGCCACGCTCACAACCAAGCAAGACGTGGAGTGGAATACAGCAACGCGTAACGAACGCGTCAAGTTTTATGCAATAAAAAAAGAGAAAAATTGTTTTTTTCAACTCTCTGATTGAAATTTTCAATTTTTTTTTGCTTGATGACATATCTGCATAATTTTTGCGATTTAAAAAAAAAAAATTTATCGAAATCCGTCCATTAGGAGAGGCTGGGCGATTGGAACAACATTTTTTTGAACCTGTTGTTGTTGTTATTTTTTTTTTGTAGCTTTATATATATAATAAACGATGCCCATTCTTATGAAGTGTATGTATATTACATATTAACACTAGCTATATGTCATATAATAAATCAGTAAAGCTAAACGCTTTCGAAAAATATCTCAGCACCAAGCAACATGCCAACCACGCAACCCTACAGCTCACACAATGCAACGTTTAATCATACCACATCATGTCCCTACACGCAACGCTATACCACACTCCCTTCATTATACCAGGCCGCGCGAGCGTGCGCAGAATTATTAAGCTAAGGTCATGTGGTATAGCACGATGAAGAGAGGCGTGGTATGGCGTTGCGCGTAGGGACATGATGTGGTATGATTAAGCGTTGCATCGTGTGGGCTGTAGGGTTGCGTGGCGTGGCGTGTTGCTTTTTTCTGCGATATTTTTCGAAAGCGTTTAGCTTTACTGATTTATTATATAATGTATAGCTTGTATTAATACATTGAAATACAGCAAATTTATTAGAATTTGGACCTCGTTTATATATTTTTTTTTTCTTGCGAAGATCTGAGGAAAAACTAGAAATATTCAAATGGAAATTCTCAGGACAAATTTCAAGCGATTTTCATTCACAATCCTTCATGCTATTATTCAAGGAAAAACTTGGTGCCCTGCTTCCTTCATAAATCTCGCAGGTGGCAATTCAGCTAAAAACCATTCTTATAATATTTAACTCTGAGGTGCGTTTTAGTTTTCTCTAATACCTCTGAAAGTTGCAAGTAATTACCTATAAAGAGAATCAATCAACCAAACAGGAGCATTTCCTATTAACGCAATACCCCTAATGTCGATTGCTAAATTAGTAGATAGGTAAACGGCATACTACTGTCTACAAAACGCAAACAACTCAACCAGACTAACACAATGGAAACCCTTCCTAAAGGTGAATTTCATACCTTCCATAAGGAATATAGATATTCATTATGGAATTAAAAATCATTGTGCATTAAACGTCTAACTAAACCATGAATAAATTCCTCCGAGTTATCACTTGAAGCTTTAAGCACTAATCTATTCAAAATTTGACTACTTAGCCGACAGCGAAAAATATGGCCGATAATAATTTGTATGTAGAGCACGGTCGGAACAAAACAAACAGCTTGAAACTTCGCTGACCGGATTTTTTTGTACGTCTTTGTAAACGCCAACCATACCAACCGCTAATAAATTCCGTTGACCAACTTATATTATCTCGAAGACAAATAAACGTGACCCTTAATAAATAACCTTTTGTATATAAAAATAGTATGCCGGCTTTATAAACGAATTATACGCGAACGAAATAGTTTAATTAATTACGTGACCGAAATACCGTCCGCGACTTCGCCGAAAAATCAACAGATTACTCGGTTATTATGTTCAACGACGGTCATTAGCGAAAGAAAAGGGCGCCGTAGAGCGTAGCGAGATTTTGAAAAATTACACTTTTACTAGTACTCGATGTAATGAGATGGCCTACTATAAAGCGCGATTCGTTGTATGTAATCTCAACGTCCCTTCACGTGCGTACGTGTGCGTCTTTTTCGTCTGCGATTGTTAGGAATTTAATTCGGTTAAGAGGCGTCGAGCGAAGAATTCTTAGGTATTTTTTTTCGCTCTCCTTTATGAAACGCGTGCGGCGAATTTTCCCGATAAAATTTCGACGCGATTATATCTCCTTTTTGTTTAGATAGGTACGAAGATAGCCTCCAGGTAGAGTAATGTTTATACGGGATCGTCTGTTTACGTGATGGTGAATGAGATTGTTTTTTTTCATCATCATTTGCTATTTTTTTTTCTTTCTTTCGAGATACTGACATCTACAATGTATTCTCAGTTTTATTTTGCTAAAAATATGAAAAACTTATTCTATACACCCTTGACCCGGAAAAAATAAGCATTTACAATCACGATATGTGATTAGCACATAGACACACACCGTTTAATTTAATCTCCATTTCATAACGTATTAATAAGAAATTGCCTATTCAATAAACTGACATAAGTAGAAGCCTACTCCGATGATGGAGTGAAAAGAAAAAATTGCCCACTTGATTCGGATAGTGTGGGCATTATTGAAACATAATTTTGAATTACATTTTTTCAGATAATTTAGATTTTATATTTATGATGTAATTAATAATTTTCTTTTGGAAGTACTGAACTTTATGTTAAAATAAAAAATTCCTTAATTTTGGTGCGTAATGAAGTAATATGAATTAAATCTGCGAAACAAGATGATTATGTACCATGTTCTAATTTATGAAGATTTAGTACAAATCACTAGGTCGAATTGGAGGATATTTAGACGATTTAGATTATAACCTTATGCTCTTGCTTGTTAAAAGAAGCTCTTTAGAATTTTTGGCACTTAAACATAGATAAATGCTTGAAAAGTACAATAATAATATTTACAGGGGGTTTCATCACAATACGAGTGCCTTTACATCATACATAGGACTACTTATAGGTCACTCTTGTATGATATTTTGCCTATCCTGATTGCTGAAGGAGCTAAGAAACGTAGTCTGAAAAATATGTTTCTACCTCGATAACGACTGATCGCATAAATTTTTATTTCACTTTTTAAATTAGATAAAAATATACTATTTGTACCAAAATTGGATGCAAGTAATGTAGTATTACTGACAAAAAATTGTTAGCAGTGGAGGGGTTAGAGGAATGAGAAAATTACAAAGACGATAGAATTTATCGGTCATTTTTCTTATTTTTTGCAAATACTTTTGAAAATTGCTCTACTGATGCGATGTGTACAAAATTATATCATACACTCATGCTATTCTCTACTAAATACTCAGGATGTATGCCTTTTAAGAAGTTGTAAGGACGAAAAAAAAATCAATAAATATTGAACTAATTGAACTCAAATTTCTAAATTTCATGAGTATCGTTCGAAAAAGCCATTTTCAATTTGACCACAAACTGTAGGGTGCAAAAATCACTAAAACAAATTGCAGTACTACTGCAAACTAGATAATTCTACTTTATGAAATCATAATCAATAATTTTGGATCTTTCGTTCACCTCTTCGCATTTTGAGCTTTGCATCCCTCCTCTTCATCCAATTCAAACTCATTTAAGAGGTTGTATTTCGTTACACCCTTCGATATATTTATCAAAATTAAATTTTTGATCTTAAAACTCTCCTTAAATTTTGAATTCAATTTGAGGCGGTCACATAGTGTCCTTACCGAAATTTTGATAAGTTAGTGTCTACTTTTCGTCCCACACCCGTTCCCATAACGCATACTTTTAAGGTCTGAAAAGTGACGAGATCTGAGGATCGTTTCCCTTTTTTTCAAATGTAGTGGGCTGCAACAGTTATATTCACCTTTATCAAATACTTGGCTTAAAAAATAACAAATTTATTTTTCTAATCTTTCAAAAATAAATTACTGATAAAACCATGCAAGATGAAGAGCTCACGATAAAAGAAAAACTACTTGAAGGAAAAAACTCGTATACAAGCCCATTACTCATCACTGTAAATGAATCCCAAGAAAAAGTATTTACCGGCGGTAACACAAGCGCGAATCCGTAACCCTACACTCAAGAAAACTTTCCAAATTGTATTCCACAAGCGTATTACAAAGATTATAATCTTTAAAGGTTTGGCGCACCAGAATGGTGGCTTAAATATCAGAAATTCAAACTTATTCAATTAAAACTTATATCTAGGATTCGACTTTTGTCGACGCGTATATTAAGGTTCGCCCAGACTAATGAGAACGCCAAACCGGACAATAGCAGGTATAAAATAAATAAAAACCTTGGATATCTAAGAAAAAGAAACAAAAACAAAAACAAACGATAAAATAAATTTCTGCGCAGTTTGGCGTGCATAGAGGTCTGCGCCGGGGTAAAAATCGGCGGCGGCGGCGTATTTTTTTTTTTTTACGGCGGCGGCGGCGTTTAACACGCCCCCGGCTAGCTTAAAAATGGCGGCGGCGTGGTCGGCGGCGAACAAAAAATTGAAAAAAATTGAAAAAAATACCTATAAACGAATAAGAATTTTATTAATAGGTATTGCAATCACAAAAAAAAACAAACAAAAAATATTTATAACATAGAATAGAACACTGAAAAAGCATGAAAGTAACGAAAACTTGAAAACACAAATCGTCCATCAGTGTTTCCATTTCGCTAATCTAAAAATGTAATCTATTGGCCTTTTTTTTGTATTGCGCCATCTACGCCGCCAGGAAAAAATTGGCGGCGGCGGCGGCGGCGAAGCCAGTAAATTTCATCGGCGGCGGCGGCGCGTGAAACGCCGAAAATATTGGCGGCGGCGGCGTATTTTTTCGGCGGCGCAGACCTCTAGGCGTGCATTAATATTTTACAGTTTATATTTTGCTTCCTTTCGCGACAGGCTCTAGAAAGGAAAGAACTGTCGCCGGATCTCTTTTTTTTTTTCAACTTTCATTGTAAATGAAAAAAAAAAAAGGAGATGGGCTAAACAAGTAAATAAACCACGATCTTCTTTTCATTCTTCTTTCGCTGTACTTTTTAATATAACTCAGAACATTATCGTATAATATAGCTAAAATATGTCATGGCACTTCTCTCGCACCGAACACACGAAAACCATTTTATATGCGAGTACGCGCCATCGGATTCCCCATATCACTTTAAAATCTACGCTCCACCAAAACAGCCAAACAGCTCGCGAAAAGAGATGAAAAAAGGCAAACACTGGCAAACCACTCCACCCAACTTCAATTAATTCGTCGGCGCGCGTAATTCGCTGGAATCGCGTTAAAAAAAACTGCAACGTCGGCGGTAACGTAATTTGAAGATAAAATACTTCCGCGAATTAATTATACTCGACAATTTTTTGAGAAGTAATTTTTAAAACTCGCTTTTCAGCGTCATCGCGCGACCACGCTCGCTAACGAGGTCGATTTATTTCTATCTGTTAGCGTCGACGATCATGCTGGATATCAAATACTATATCCGGAAATGCGATGAGTTAAGACCCACGTAATTTATGAAAGTCGACGAAAAAATATCACCCTTTAGGATACTTATAATTTTAATTATTGGTATTGTTCGCGTATACTGAAGAAGTATCTACAACCTTTCACGCGCTCGAAACTCGACCGCCTTTCGTTAGTCTTCATGGCAATGTGGTATAACACTGATAAACTTCGCATAACTAATGAGTATGTATATATTATGTGCGTATAAGATACGGTTCTATACCTGATCTTCTTCTTTACTGGTTTCTTGTCCTTGTATGGCATCGTGAACGCCGTCTAAAGAGGTTAAAAAATCTTGGAAAGTTCCACCCAAAGATTTGAATGCTCTGACTAAACGTTCGTCGGTGAATTCGTTAATAATAGTTGAGCCGAGTTTTTCTAATATGCTCGAACATTCTACAACAGACAAATAAACTGCATTCAAAATACTATAATCGACAAGTACTCAAGTGGAATAACATACTAAACTGATATAGAAATTAAACTAATAATATTATCATAGTGAATGCTTGCCATTAGAACGACGTCTGCTCACTAGACTTACACAAAGTCACCTGGGTGATAAGCTATCTATAAACTAACTATCACTATACTTAATCGACTCATCATCATCGAGGTTAACTTATATAATCATAATGATTCGAATTTTTAAGGAACCAGTAGTTGAATTAAATAAATGAATGTTACTAAACTTTATTAATATCACTAAAATGTGCTCTTCTCACCAGATTTACACGAAGTCTATAGTAGAATGATTATCACTAAGTTGACTCACTATCACCAGGCTGAATTGTAGTTGATGAATCAACTCATTAAATGAAGATAAACTTGAATTCAGTGATTTTCACTTTCCTCAAATAAATCATTATCACCAAGTTTATCACAGTCATTTAAGTGAGGTAGCATCACTAGACTTATGCAAAGCTATACAGCCGAGTCCCCTTCATTCTCTTTCGTTCCCGCAAACGTCCGAGTTCGCTCACACAGTTACAGGGTTGTAGGAACAAACCCAAGAACGAGAACGAAGAACAACAAGAACAGAGAATTTTCATTGTTCCTGAGGAACAGAACCAAGAACGAGAACATAAAAATGATAGGTATGAAGAACAAAGAACAGAACGAGAACAGAATATTTCCAAACTGAAAGATTGAAGAACGGAACGAGAACCAACTAATGTAAAATGCTGAGGAACGAGAACAAAAACAAGAACGGATGTAATTTTAGGTTGTTCTTCGTTCTTTTGAAAGTTCATGATTTGTCATGAAATTAATAGATATCATGAGGGGAAAGAGAAAAAAAAACTTCTAAAAGCGGACAAATGCTGCGTATACCCATATAAATCATTTTTTTTTTCATTAATTAACTTCAATTAATTAATTTTCAATTTCAACAACAACATAAATCATAAACACGTTATCAAAAAAAAAGAAAAAAGAAACAGTTGAAGTTTGAAGAACGAGAATAGAACGAAGAACGAGACCATAAAGGATTTAAAGAACGAAGAACGAAATGAGAACAAGATTGTAAAGAATTGAAAGAACGAAGAACGGAACGAGAACAATTTGAAACATTGAGAATAAGAACGAGTCAGGAACAGAATCAAATGACTGGGTCTTTCTAGGAACGAGAACAGGAAGAAGAACAAACATATGTTTGTTCCTACAACACTGCACAGTTACAATACTAATCTCATCACGCATGCTCAAATGCAGTTTCAGAGTTACCTGCGTCTACTATGTTGACAGATTCTATTCTTATGATTTAAGCAGTCCATATTATAATATACAGTCAAAGAACAGCTGATTCATGAAGTGGAATTATTCCTAATTACTCTGCAATTATATTTCTTCCAATTAAAAATATTTGACTATCATGTTGCGTTCCTAATGGTCATCAGTAATGAATATATGGCGACAAAGAGCTTATAAGAATGATTTAATTTGATGAACGATACTATATATATGTATCGTTATTTTAATAATGTCCTCAATATTGTCAACATAACTTTTCTCAGTGTTATTAGGGAAATTTAAACATATTATGGTACATTTTACATAACTTAAGTAGATACATAGTGATAGTATCATAATGCATTATCCCGGAGTAAATTCTATTAGAATAATTTTATACTTCAAGAGACATCGAATGCCATTAATGAAATTATTTGATCTCTGCACTAACAAAGTATCGAAACGATCATTCAAATTATTAAAATGCATTATATATCATCAACTTCAGCTTTCATCACTGGTGTGACTCACTGTCAATAGCCTGATTTGGAACCCAACATATTAACTTTTTACAGAAAAACTCGATATCATATACAGTGTTTCCATCACTGGTACACATCATAATATCTTCCTATCACTTAAACTGAATGAACATGAGATTGGCCTGATTTGTCACTAGACTGATTTACTATCCTTCTTTGATTCTTCGTCACTTCCACGTTGACAAATTTTGTCATAATGATCTCCAATCATAATACGAGATATATGTTATCATGAAGATATCATAATGATGTTCAGTATTGTAGAGATGTCATGACGATGTCTAAAAAGCGAACATTTTTGACATTAACATGACATTATGATTTACGATAGGTATGCGTACTTCGTCAAGAGGGCATATAATATGATTCACGACCACTCAACATACATTATCATGACACCAGCTTATTATCATTACACTATAACACTAGGATCAGACTCGAATTTAATTTTGTACACTTTTGTAAGGTCTTCCTCTTCTCCCATCATCTATAATTTCACATACGCAAAACTCATCACACTCTTCTGTAATTTTATCATCACGTTTCTCATATTCTTTGGCTACACCATTCTGTTGTATCTATAAGAGCATATTCCAACACGAAATAAAAACAGAAATATTCTCGAGCTTTCAAATCATCGGTCATAAAAAGACTCGAACGTCCGAGCTGTACGCAACCATTCGGCTTCTACATTTACTGCGCTACGTGCGAAACAAAAGCGCACAAAAAATTACTACATTACAGATTAGTTAACAATCGAAAAAGGCAATTTTCAAGACATCATGTCTTGTATAAGTATACGTTCGAAAAGAATCACGTACACTACACCCTGCCAGAATTAACCCTTTCTCGTCATCCGTGACATTTTTCACCTCCATAAAACGTGACTAGAATACCTATCGTATATACGAAGCGTACTTTGCGTCGGTGAAATTTCATCGTAGAAATTTAACAGTCTTTGTATTTACCAAGGAGGAAAACACGGTTTGAAATAACGGTGTAATAGTGCGGATCCACGCCAGATAATGTATGACCGCATTAGCGGTTAACGACATAGCTACTTGGGACTTCAATGTACTTTTTTCTCATTCGCTTACAGAATCATTGACGTTATTTTGAAATCGTGTGGTACTTACGCCTACGTTTCAACGTATACTTTGTGTGTTTTATTTATTCCTAATAACGTTGGAAAGTTTTTGTAATTCATCACATAGCGTAGACAGATTTCCAGTCATACCAGTAGTCCACCCAAACGATGCGCAAAAAGAGTCGAACCTTGGCATATTCTCTGATCACATACGAGTATACCTATATACTGTACTTTTTTTAATGAAAAATGTTCAGGTTATTACCTGAATAATATATTAGAAGCGTCCATCATTCCTCTTTCCATTACCTCTTCCAACTGCATTAATGACCGCATAGTTAATGGCGATTATAGTCCTTTTCACATAAGAATGGACAATGGAGTGACGTCTTAATGAAGAAACATCTGCTTGTAAGAAGCAATCAGCAATATTATTCATACGATACGGAAAAAATGACACAAATATCCGACTGATTCACAGTTGTCAAATCATCGAATGTGAATCGATCGGATTTCGCTCTCCAAACATCTGAATAACAATGATGTCACTCCATTCTTATGTGAGAGAAAGTATACCCTTGCAAAAAAAACACTACTAGTAACTAGTAATGATCACTACTAGTACTTAGTAGTAGTATTTTTCAATATTAATCACTACAAGTTACTAGTAGTGGTCACTACAAGTGCTTATTAGAAGTGACCACTACTAGTAACTTGTAGTGATTAATATTGAAAAACACTACTACTAAATACTAGTAGTAATTTATACTTATATTTAATTGGAAGTCCTGTACACCATTCATTTTCTTATCGTCTAAGACGCACCTAAGGATGCATTCAAACCATTGGTTCACACAAAATGTGCAAACAGTCCTTAAGTTTGTTGGTGGAAGTGCGTATTTGCACTTCAAGTACAGTTAAATTAAACTCTTCCTTATATGCATTACTGCAACACATTTCATCTAAGAGAAGCAAAGTGATACGTAGACTACTAGTAGAACACTAGTAATCATTAATATCTTGAGTACCTACTACTAGTCAACTGCACAACTACTAGTTGCTCTATTTATTACTAGTATAACTAGCAGTTGCTATCTTCAGTACTATTATCTCTCTATATATTAAAATCAAAATGAAATCGGTTTTGAGATGCGCGCGCATCCTTGTTTTGAATAGCAGGTATAAAAGGTATATAGAGGATTGCACGTATACAAAGGGAAAAAAGGTTATAAATTTTAATAAAAGCTTTTTACATGTACAATGGTAAGGTCATAAAATTGTTTAAAATGGCAGGTATACGAAGGTATAAAGGAGCGAGTTCATCCTGAAAGGAAGAAATCTTGATGGGGGTAACAAATAGGTAAGAATAAATTGGGTTATGCAGTTTGGAATGTAGCAGTACTTATCGGATAAAATAATTTTTTTTTCTTCATTTAATTTTTATTGCGAGCCCCGAAGGGGCGAGTAGGCACTAGTTCTTCATGAAAACTATACCTAATTGAAGAATGAAATAATGGTTTCTCATTACTATATAACTTACATTTCATTCTTCAACTTGCTATCAGGAGAAGCACTTGCAGTAAAAACTACTATTCTATTCAAGAACTAGTGTTTATTTGGACTGCTAGTAGTAGTAGTAAATTAGTACTCTGTTGTTAAACTTGGTAAAATAAACTAATGTGAAAAACTACTACTCTATTCATGAACTTGTGATCACAAACTACTACTAGTAATAAGAAACCAATTATCACAGTACAAGTAGTGAAAAACTACTACTCTATTCATGAACTTGCAATCATAAACTACTACTACTAGTAATGATGAACTAGTAATCACAGTACAAGTAGTGAAAAACTACTACTCTATTCATAAACTTGTAATCACAAACTACTACTAGTAGTGAGATATTAGTATTCTGCAACTGAACTACTAGTAACTAGTAACAATTCACTACTATTCGTTTACTTAACTACTAGTTTACTTGTAGTTACTAGTAGTTATTAGTAGTGATTTGTAGTTACTAGTAATGTTTTTTTTGCAAGGGTATTTTGAACGATTGAAGCAATCATTACTTTTGTTAACTTTACTTCATTACCAATCAACTAAGTTCCTCTTAACAAAGTACCCTTTCAACGAAGTTTGTCATAACGATATCCTGATGATATTATGAGGATGTCATAATGATGTCCACATGGAGATGTCATAGCATACATTTTCCACATAGCCATGATATCAAGATTTATGACATACTTTGTCAAAACGATGTCATTACAATATTGTAGCCTTGATACAAGGAATATGATATCTTTAGGATGTCATAATGATGTCCAATGTCATGGTGATGTAATGAAGATATCATAATGATATTAACAGGCATACATTTTTAACATCCTCATGATATCATGATTTACAATACATGTTATCAAAAGAGTATGTTGTGAATATATCATGATGATGTAGAAACTGTTCGCCTTTTGAAATCATTATGACATCGTCACAAGCTTATGACATCATCATGATATATTCCTCATATAATAATTAGAAAATCATGACATTTTTATGATAAACTTTGGTTTAATGCGTTCAAGACACTGAAAAGTGCGAAAGTTACAACTACAATACATGGAGCAGAAAATTAAATGACGAAAGACTGACATAAGTGACATAGTGAAGTTCTTGAAGCCTACTAAGAGAGGTTAGACCTGCCAAATAGTTTTTTAATACTTCAGTAATAACTTTCTCGACAAAATTTGTGTCAACAATATTATTATGATAGAAATTATAATCATGATACGAGGAATATGATATCATAGGGAGATCGTAATCTCCCATATCATGTTGATGTCATGACGATGTCATAACGATATGATAAGATGAACATTACATGATTTACTACATAGCTGGTGAAAAGGGAGATAACCATGATTGGAAAATAAGAATTTTCAGAAAAAATGTTTGCAAAAAATTCAAAAAAATATACATATTTTTTCTCCTTGTAGAGGTAACCAGACTTGGGGTATCTAACGTTCAATCAGAGTATGTGATAAGAGATAAAGTGAGAAGTTAAAAAAATTTTCGAAACAGAGTCGATATAGTATTTCCCAAAATCTGCAGGAAATAAGTAACTAATTTTCTTCCAGATTTTAATACTTTTTAGCGGAATTTACTTTCAAAGTAAATCCGCTATTGCATTCACTCAGTTTCTTAGTTTGTTTGCTTCTTTCTTTCTTTCTTTCTTTCTTTCTTTATTTTTTTCTTCGCGTTCTCGCGCAATAACTCGTGTAGAAATGATCGAATCGAAACCAAATTCGGAGGAAAGGTTGGGGTAGTTGAATTCTCGAGCTGATTAGTTTTTGGACGTGATCGGAAGTGAGTTGGCGTGGGTCAAGGTTTTCTGGTTCTCGCGCGATAACTTGAGAAAAGTTGACGGATCGAGTTGAAAGTTGGAAGAAAGGTGGGGGCAGTGGTATTCTGAAACTGATTAGTTTTTGGACGTGATCGGACGTGAGCTTGCGTGAGGAGTCGTGAGTTGAGTTTTTTTTTTGGATCTCGCGCAATAACTAAGATAAAAGTAGATAGATCGAACTAAAAGATGGAAGAAGGGTAAGATTAGTGATCATTAAAGCCAATTAATGTTTGAGCATGATGGGACATGAGTTGGCGTGAGAAGGCGTGAGTTGAGCTCTTTGTGTTCCCATGATAAGTCGAATAAAATGATTAAAAGATGAGGAGGTATTCGTTGCGATTTTTCCATTCTCCCACGATAACTCTAATAATATCTGAAGGATCGAGTTCAAAGTTAGTGGAAGGGTAAGGATAGTGATGCTTTAGAGCTGATTAGTTCTTGTGGGTGATCAGGCGTGACGTGGCGTGAGGAGGCATGATTTGAGGTTTTTTAGTTCCCGCATGATAGCAGGAAGGAATGGTTAAGCGTTATAAATGATCAGATATCTAATTTATCAGAACGTGAGATCATTCAATGAAACGTGAGGTCACGGTTTTTGCTTTTGCATCAAAAATTTATCAGAATGTGGTGTGAATGGCTGAAAGAGTAGGCGTAGTAGTCTTGGAATTAAGTTTTTCCTGGACGTGAGTGGATGTGAGTTGGCTTGACGTGACGTGACCTGACGTGACGGGGCTTGAGTCGAAAGCGATCGACACCAAATTGGGAAGATAGATAGGATAAGCAGATTTCCATCGAATATTAGTTTTTCAACTTGAGGAGGAATGATTTAACATGAGGTCACGTTTTTTTGTAAACGTTCGTTCTCTTGCTGTAACTAGAGTAAAACTTGATAGATCGATTCGAAATTTTGAGGAGTGGTAGATTGAGTAAATCTCTAGAATTGATTGATTATTGAAGTCGAATGAGCATGAGGTAACGTGACATCGTGTAATTCTAATTTACAATTTAAAATATGAATTTTAAAAATAAATACTGTTTGAAATATATTGTTTTTTAGAGCTGTTTGAACGTAAAATGATCTGACCTCACACGATTCCAAGTTTTTGGTTATAAGAAGATAAATTACGTGAGGTCATGTTTTGTATGATACCTACTTGATAAAATTTAGGATAAGTGGAGATGGTAGAATTTTTGAATTTTATAAAAAACTTTTATTCTTGTAAAAAAAATAAATTATTCTGATAACATTCTTTAAAATAGTATAATTAGTAAAGTCCGTTCTTAAGATACTCTAGTATCTTCTAGTTATTATTTCTTTCAACTGACATTTGAATTTTCTATATTTTGATGCAGGCAGTATATCTTTATTTGAGTGAGATGATGAAATAACAAATTTTAAAAATGGTCACCACAAAGGTATAAAAATATTTTTCAACTCTTCGTATCTCTGCTCCTTCAGCAATTAAGATAGGTAAACAGGCATACATGAGTGTCACATGGGTAGCCCTTCATGTATTATGAAGGAGCTAACATTAAATGAAACACCCGACATAGAAAAAAAAATTGAGCATATTCTTTCAGAGTCATTATTTGATGGAGATCAAGTCGAGGTTTACTCATAAATTGCCTGAACTGAAGCGAAATCCACGATTCTCGAAATTTACTTGCACATTAAACATTCATCTCGGATAGAAAATCAAGAGTCCGAAACCTTTATCATGTCACGATATTGGCTCAAGTGCTGCATGTAAATACACAACCTATATTGGCAACATTAACGAAAGATGAATTTACCTCGTAAAATATTCTTGATTTTGTAATATCCGCGGCTACGACGATAACGTGAAAACCGATTTATCATTCTGGCTTGACGGAAATTTGGACGACGATGAACGTTTAGAATATTGTATCCGTTTTCAACACCGAAGAATCTATTGATTCGCAAACGCATTGAAATTCTTTTAAACGGCTGTACGCCTATTATTAACATTCGATAGCCTATCAACGTGAAGAAGATGAATGCCACACTCGAACGAAACCACTAGCTCGGTAGGGTATGATATCGCAATTACATCTACTCTTTTGTATCTCATTAATTCGTAGCTTCGCTGCTCCGTGAGCTTTTTTACTCGCAACGTTTGATTTTTTAATTTAAGAGATGGCTCGGCATACGAATCGCGTTCTTTTTATGGAAACTTGCATGCATAAAAAGGCACGCAGTTTTTTCTTCTTCTCTTTAAAAATTAGGGATGTACCGACGAGAAAAGCCTTATACCAATTTATTTCGATAACTGCATACATAAAAATTGAGATACTGACGCTTCGTAAAATTTTTATCATGTTTCACGGACTCGTGGTAATCAAAAGATACTAGAACTACACAAGTACACACTTTTTCGAAAAAAAAAATACTCCAATATAAATTCCGGAGTTTCTTCTCACACTTGTAAAAAACCAGCCGATACCCGAATTCTTCACGAATGCCAGACGAAGCGAATTTTTCTACGATTACATATGCGAGTCGCCGAAATCCGTGCTACGATGACCGCAAAAAATGGCTCCTTTTAAAACGATAGCTAAGCATTTTACATCCTAAACCGCATTGGAATTTCGGAATCATTTTTCAAATAACATCTAACTGGACTCGGTCGAATAAATGGAGAATTACAATTTTTTTAGCCAAAAAAGAATGTCTGCGCATTTCGCCTTTTTTAAAAAACCGTCAACTTTGCTCATATTGAAACCATAAATTCCAACCGGCTCTTTCTTCGCTCCGGTAATACAATTTTTCAAATACCACAGAGCGAGCCGGCTACGAGGGAAGAATCCACGAAGTGGACCGATTTTTGGCAATTAATTCGTTTACCGCAGTCGTGTAAAAGCATCAGGCACCGATAATTGTCAAAAGCTTGGAGTTTTTTAATTTTGCTTTTTTCCGGTACCCTCGACGTCGAAACAAAGAACACTGAAAAAAAAATTAATGAAAATGAAAACAATGCTTTCCTTTATATCCGCTCTCTATAACCGAGTGGTAATGGCAGCTCGTATAAAACTTTAAAAGGAATTGTCTTAAAAAAATAATAAACAACGAGGATGATGAAGTCCATTACAACAACCGCCGCCCATCATGCGGTATTTCCTACAGCACAGAGACGTACACCATAATATAGATTTCTTTTATGCTATAACAAAATAAATAAGTTTTCGATCGCACGCCTATTTTTCCTCATTTTCATCTCTCTGTTTACTCTCTCGTCCCTCTTATCCATCCTATGTAATTCATCGCCCTAGCCCTCGCCAACGATGAAACTTTTTTACGTCGAGTTACAGCGAAAAAATTCACGTTTTTTCGTCGAATTTCCCCCATATACCGTGAACCATACGTATACGCGCGTATTCATCAGCATAGCGTCAACGATGTGTATAGCTTATCCAAACAGCTCGAATTCTCTCCACGGCGCTATATTCGTATAATGTAGTTTATACATCAGGCATTCTCGAAAGTAATTTTTTTGTATTAACAACGTCGAATCTTCCGTTTAATACACTTCAAGGCATGATCTTTTGATCATAAATTTGGTTTATTAGCTCAAAATCAATATTTTTGATTATTTAGCTTCGAAATCATAATTATTCTAAATATCGTGCGTTCATGATGATTTGCTTTGGAATAACGGATATGAGATGTTACAATCGCTTGTTGTTCTTTTTAATTCTCATCGAAAGCAAGGAGAGGAAAGGAGATCTTGTTTCAAGCAAAACGGGTCAATTTTAATTTTTCACCAAGAATTTTATAACGAATGAAGAAAATGGGGATAGGGCAATACTAATAACTTTTTTCCATATTAATTGATATTCGCAGATTTCGATCAAAAAAATTCTTTTATCGATCAATTTTATTAAAGAAATATTATCAAATTTTAAGGTGGCAGCTTGACTCATTTTAAATCATATTACTTTCATTTTAGCTCAATTTTTGATAAAAATGTGAGATATTACAGTCTACAAGATTTGAAGGGGATGAAGGGAATAAAATTCCTTTTTCTTTACGAATGCATTTTTCGTTTCCATCAGCCCACGTTGCAGCTCAAATAAGGATGAACATCCTTCAAAACACGATCAGAGAAAGTTCGTGTAAATATCTAAAACTTTTTTTTTAGCCGAGTTTTTAACTAAAAAACGACAGCTATTACAGCCTACCTGATTTGGAAAGGGAGGTCGGGGGAGGGTGGGGTCTTCAAATCTTTGCGTTTCAGACCATTTGTAATCATCTGGCAAGTGTCCAACTTTTTGGTATATATATATTTTTCCCCCACGCGTAGCGCCGTCGAGTATTCATAAAATTCGCTCAAAATTTGGTGAGGAACTCTTCTTGAAAATGCGCAGAAGTAATTTTTTTTTTCGAAAAACTACAAAATGGTGGATCACTCAAATTTTGAGGGGGGCTGGAGAAGGGGCAAATAGCTCAAATTTTTCGTTTTTGATTTCATATGAAAGAGTGAGTCACGGACACCAACATATCTAAATTTCAGCTTCCTAAGGGCATTTTGAGGAGAGTTAAAGCAAAAACCTGTTTTTGAGGAAATTTCGTTTTTTGTGTCACTCGCCTTGCGTAGGCGGGTGTGGATAAAATTCGCTCAAAATTCGGTGAGGAACTCTTCTTAAAAATACGCAAAAATATTTTTTTTTTGTTTTTTCGATAAATTTCAAAATGGCGGATCACTCAAATTTTGAGGGGGGCTGGAGAAGGGGCAAATAGCTCAAATTTTTTGTTTTTGATCTCATATGAAAGAGTGAGTTACGGTCACTAAGATACCCAAATTTCAGCTTCCTAAGTGCATATTGAGCGGAGTTAGATCGAAAAACTGCTTTTGGAGGGGAAATTACTGCAGGAAATTTCATGAATCTTCCATATCTCATCACCAAATCGGCCTAGAATGGTTAAACTTTGTGTGTAGGATTAGTTTGTGACCAGAATATGACCTCTTAAATTTGAGTCAAAATGGATCCAAAATGGCGGATTATCAAGATTTGAAGATAATTTGAGGACCCTCAAATGGTTATAATTTGAGAAATATGTGTTCGCATGATTATTTCATGGCAATAAATACTACATTTGTGCCAAATTCAACTTCTTAAGTGTATAGGGTAGAGGTTTTCAGACTTGGTATTGGGTGGGCCTGTAGTCATGAACGGTTAAGCAAGGTTATTAGTAAATCAAAACAAGCTCCAGTTATAACTCAGCTCCAGCAATGCGGCATGGCTGCTTACGTTTTTTTTCGGATTTTCAATTAGACTCAAAATTACTACTACTCCGATTTCAAGAAGAACTGAAGGAATGGTCGGTGCAGGAGGGATAGAAAGAGAGATATTAAGATGATACCAAAAACATCGTAAAAAAATCGGTAAATTTTTCAATTTTTTTGCCAATAAGTACTGAAATTGTATTATTAAGGGCTTTCCTAAAAAGTGTCTTGGTAATTGTAAATGTAATCATCTTGAGAAAAAAAAAAAACATAATCGATTTTTTATGAAAATAAAATTTGAAAATTTTTACATTGCAAATTGACGGTTATAATTGCGACATTCATGTCAACTTGTGAAGGTTTAAACAAAGTCCTAACAATAAAAGTTGAAGCCATTTTCAAGGAATGTCCTTAGTAAAATAATTTAAGAAATTGCTTAACAAAAACTAAAAAATTTACCGATTTTTCACGATGTTTTTGTTAATTTTTCATTTATATTTCCCCTTCTACCCTTTCTACAGTCATAAATAATACGCTGGTGTTAATATTACAGTTGGACTGCATTACGCAACAATGTTCTAAGTGAAATGAGGCGCCATAGACTTGTTGATCGATCTTATTTTTGTTTTTAATGAGAAAAACTAATAATGAATGAAATCATTCATGTTATTTAAATAATTTCAAAGACAAACAAGTGAAATTTGTTCAGTTTGATTGACTGGCTTTGTTATAATTTACATTACATCGGAAACTTGATGTAGTTAAAGTTTATGGCGCCTCATTTCACTTAGAACATTGTTGCGTAATGCAGTCCAGTTCTACCATCTTTAGTTCGAGATGTAAAAATTATGTAATTTTATCTTTATGAAAAATCGAAACTTTTACTTCATACGTGATTTGGGAATGGCGGTGGGGTGAGGGTGGGAGGTAAGGTCTCCAAATTTTTGCATTTCAGACCATTTGTAATCATCTGGCAAACGTCCAACTTTTTGGTATGTATATTTTTTTCGCCACCCGCTAGCGTCAGAGGACATTCATGAAATTTGCGCAAGAATTAGTGAGGAACTTTTCTTAAAAATGCAAAAAAACTCTATTATTGTTTTTGCATACACCTCAAAATGGCGGATCATTCAGACTTTGAGAAGGGCTGCAGAAGAGGCGAATGGCTCATTTCTTTTTGATCTCATACGAAAGAGTAAGTCACAGACACAAACATACTGAAATTTCAGCCTCTTAAATGCATTTTGAGGGGAGTTAAAACAAAAACGGCTTTTTGCCGAAGCTCTGAGTCATGAAATTTCATGAATTTCGCATATTTCCTCACCAAATCAGCCTAGAAAGATTGGCGTATTATCAAAATTTGAGTAGAACTTGAGGAGCCTAAAATTGTTAAAAATGTAACTGATATAAACTCTTATAATTATTGCGGATGAGAAGTATACAATAACTCCAATTCATCTCCATATCTGCTGTTGGAGGGGAGAAGGAGGGTTTATCGACCTCAAAATGTGGTAGTGGTACATGAAAGGACGAAAATTTTTCATTGTGATATCATATGACAAAATCAGCCCAAGTGACTAACTTTTTCTAATTTCAGGTTCCCAAGTGAATTTGGAGGGGATTTGGAGCAAAAACAGTTTTTGGAGGGGAAATTAATGTAAGAAATATCATTAATCTTCTATATCTCCTCATTAAATCGTGTTTCACATTTCGACACTAACTTCATATTGATACTATTCATGGTTCAAGAGATGTAAATTTTAAAACTTAAATTCTTTTTTAAATTTTGCATATTTCAGCCCCCTTGAATGTTTGGACAGGCAGACCTCCATACATGCATGTAACTTGAGTTGCTATGTTTGCGGTTTGAGTGTAGCGCGCACGAAACGGAACATCCTGTATATTTTATATCCATTTAATATTATTTTTCCAATATCAAATTGAACGAAACAAAGTTACGAGGATAAAGAATAGTGCTCAAAACACAAACTAGTATGATTATGAAGGGGTGATAACATCATTAGTATTCTAAAAAAGTGGCTTTTATGAAGATGATGAGAGACTCAAGCGAAAATCAAAGTGATAATAATTGTTAATTATGAAACGAGCAATTATCGAAAAATGCTTAATAAAATATCACCGCAAGTCTTACGTATATTCAGCTAGGCCTAGACCTTATGTTCTTATCCTATTGTTAGATGATGTATACAAAAAGGGTATGTATTTCCAGTATTTCGTCTTCATTAGAGGAACAAATGTTTCTGTTGATGAAAGTCAACAGCCTTCATCTACTCTTATTTGTACACTCTATGATGAAGATTGCTGTAACTGCGAAGCTTGCTAAGCCAATTTCCATTGAATTTCAAACAATACCCCGAATTAACGAAGAATCTAAATTTCAATAAAAATCGAAAGATTTTCTTTCCTTTTCTATCCGCTCTTTCCGACGAGAAAAAATGCGCAATACAACAATCGTACGATGTTATTCGAGCTCAGTCAATTACACGGTTAAAACAACTCGCAGATTCGATTTTAAAGTACGCGTTCGCCCGAAGAATAAGAAAAAACTATTTACATCGAAGGTAGTGCGGAAAAAAGGTTTTATAGGATTGCGAAGTCTAAAGCTGGCTCAAAACCGACATTGTTTAAAACTATTCCCAAGGATAAAAGTTTCACTCAGCTACTGCTTAAATATGAAGTTAGACAACGGAGCGGAAAACCATCGGCAATTTCAAATCGTCGCCAAATTTTCGTTTATCGCTCACAGCTTTATGTATTTCTTCTACATCTAAGACAGAAAAAAAAGCTTACACCACATAAATGTAACCACGACCATTTCGTATGTTGATTGAAAACCTTGACGTTAATACAAACAAAACTGAAGTGAAAAAATGGAAAACTTTTATTTTCTGTTTTTTACGATCACTTCTCGTATCGTTGCAGTAATTCTGGTCGAAACAGTCGATCGAAATTCATCGTTAAACGTTACGTCTAGTTATCGAACCAAAAACTTCATCATATATTCACCCAGCATAGAGATTTTGTACGTCTCGAAGATGAGAAAAAATATAATATTCGATTTTAAATTACGTACCTTCTAAATCGCGTATCAACTCGTGAATATCTTCTAAATATCTGTATTTGGGATTCGTTACGTCTTCGGGTAATTTTTCTCTGTAAACAGAAACACGATAGCAATTTTCATTCAAATTCGAGCCATGCTAACGGTAAAATTATCACGTCGTCGAGCACATTATACGGCATCAGATATCAAATATTTACTCGATCGCGCTACACTAATATTAAGAATAAAGGGATGCCGAGAAAAGGGTTAATTTTAATACGCATTTCTTACTACACAGATACGCTCGTTTACTCCTCCATCTAGCCTTATATCTCAGTTGATTTCGTACCTTTCTTACGGCGTGGTTTACGGCTCTCCAACCGCTGTCGCGCCCAAGACACAATAACTGCTACAACTGCCCTCGATATCTCGTAAAATGCAAATTCGATTTCTCGCACAATAGCTCGACCGCAAACCACGTTTCCCCAACTACAACATCGTATTTCCATATCGACTAATAAGTAATCGCGATATACCCTTGTTGCAAACTCGACATATCGTTTTGTGCAGAAGCCACGACCTCGTATCGCTTTTGTTCTTCTCTTTGCGAACGCGCGTACGTTCTTAACCCTAGATTCCTACACATATAATCACATACGTTGTTCCTACACTGGGTGAAAAAACACCCGAAGTAGTTTTATTAAATTAAAAAAATAATGAAGTTGCAAATTTTACTTTTCTTAACGTGTTGCTATTGAGGTAGTTTGTGGAATCTAATATCAATACATACATGTAGATAGGGTTGTCTAGCTCAACTCTTGAAGGGAATCATCATAATTATTGTTTCAAACATTTTTTATTTTTATATTTCGCAACTTTAATAATATATCAATCACAAAATCTCTAAAATTGGCATTACCCCTTAGTATTAGAAGTGGGGGGGTGGAACCTTTTCTCTTGTAATCATTTGAAAACTTTGAAATCCTACCTATATAAAAACTTATGAAAATAAGATAAAATCTTGTAATATATTATGAAATATTTTCTATGAAAATATTATAGCTTAAACCTTTTAGAAGTAGTACAAAAAGAACAAAATATTGTAATTTGTGAGCTAGAGAATCAATTTAAATTTTTACTTCGAGACTGTTTTGAAAAGACAGACAGAAATGGAATTAATTAAAATATGTACAAGGGGAATTCTAGTACATGTAAGGCAGGTAAGTACATAGTCGTAAATATTTTACTAGGCAGTACATAATTGTAGATATTTTACTAAGCAAAAATTTTTCGGCTGTTTACACCTAATGAACCTCAAAAAATGAATTCACATATCATTGAAACGTATAACCGCAAGCAAATTACCACATACAATGTACGAAGACGAAGTTTTCGATTTAATAGAAGAGAATGATGACACGTCTGATATTGATTATGATGATAGCGACGATGAAATATTAGATTTCCGGACAGACGATCAGTCCGAAGACGAGATTATTGAAGACGATTTACCGGCCCACGACGCTAGAAGTTTATTCACCGTTACTGAATTTGCAAAAGACCTAAAATCAAAAGATGGCAAAATTTTATGGCGGAAAACAAAACCTACAACTTCCAGAAGAATACCCCAGAGAAACATTTTGAAAACACCACCAGGTCTCAAAGGAAAGGCAAAACGTATAAAAACTATCATCGAAGCCTGGGAACTTTTTTTTACTGATAACATCATCGAACTCTTAGTGACACACACCAACGAAGAAATAAAACGCCGAAGAAATGAGGATGGTGAAGACAGTGACGAGGAATTCGAAGGAGGCTCCCAAAGGCGACCATCATTCACCAGAGAAACAAATGCTGAGGAGATCCGTGCATTTATCGGATTAAACTATTTAGCTGGCGTTTACCGGATGAACCATCTCCCAGTCTTTGAAATTTTCCATAAAGTGATGGGAATTCCATACTTTCGAGCAACAATGAGCCGTGCTCGCTTCGAATTCTTATCGACTAGATTGAGATTCGATGACAAAAACACTAGAGAGGCGCGAAAAGCAGAAGACAAATTGGCGGCACTACGGGAAATTTTTGATCATGTGTTCGAGGTAGCAAAAGAAAATTATGTACCTTCGGAGAGCCTGACATTGGACGAACAACTGCTGCCATTTAAAGGGCGATGTGGTTTCAAAATTTATATCAAATCAAAGCCAGACCGTTATGGAATTAAAATTGTCATGCTTTGCGACAGCACTACATACTATGCTATCAGTGCAGAAGTGTACACAGGAACAAAAAATCCGCCATTACAAATTGGCTTAGGCCATTACTACCTCATGGAACTTTGCAAACCCATATATAAACTAAATCGTACAGTAACGTGTGATAATTTTTTTACAGATGTGAACGCAGCAGAAGATCTCTTAAAGCAAGGTGTCACGATCGTAGGAACGATGAGAAAGACCAAAAAGGAGTTACCTCAAGAAGCCTTGGAAACTAGAAATCGGATACCTAATTCAGCCTCATTTCTATTTTTTGAAAATTTGATGTTACTATCATATGTGCCACCAGCGAAAAAGAAACCAAAGAAAACTGTTTTACTTTTGTCCTCGACTCACGAATCTCCAGACCCTGACAAGACTTTGAAAATCCCATCAGTAGTGGAATATTACAACAAGACTAAAATTGGAGTTGACACGTTGGATCAGATGTGTAAAATTTATTCTGCGCAACGGAAAACACGAAGATGGCCTATGGCTCTATTTTATGGACTTCTAAACATCGTTGGAGTGAATTCTATGGTCATTTATCAAGCGGCGACAAAAACAAAAGAGCCTCGAAGAAAATTCATTAAAAAGTTAGGAATTAGTCTCATTTTGCCGTACATGAAAAAAAGAATTACGTGGCCAACTTTACAAAATAATTTAAAAGAAACCATTGAGGCAGTGATACAGTATGAAGAAGAACAGGAAGAAAGACAAGATAGACAAAGATCAAGAAGTCAACCACGTAGTAGTACCCAAAGTAGTGCGCAGAAAAAAAGAAAAAGATCACAGTCAGCGCAGCCATCAACATCCAGGGTAGCGGAAAGTTCCCAGAGGGCAAAACAGGGAAGGTGTTATATTTGTCCATCAAATCTGGACAACAAGTATTCCCAGCAATGCGAAAAATGTATCCGTTATATTTGTAAAGCTGATCGGCGAGTTTTCTGCACACGCTGCGCGAAAGAATAAAACCACCAGTTCTTACTTTTCAAGTAGTTTGGAAAAAAGCTTTAGATCACCCGAAGACCCTGCTTTTAAATTTACTCAATAAAAATTTTTACACTTTTGCTTATGTTGTATTGAAAAAATTTAAACATATATCGTGAAATAAAACCAAGTATAGGATCCCATCAGGATAGTTATGTGTAACTACAGGTATAGTATGTCTAGGTCTACCAAATTTTAAAGAAATTAACAAATTGAGTAATAAAAAAAAAAAAAAAAAAAATCGCCTAATATATGTGTGGTATGCAACCATATTAACACATTCTTTGATAAACGCGCCTTATGGCTTAATACGTTGGTGATGTTGAGCGTAACAAATACGCCGAACATCAAAGCAGTGTTGCCATTTGTAATAATTCTACGACACCCGAAAATTTCCCTCGGGTGTTTTTTCACCCAGTGTAGGAATCTAGGGTTAATACTCTCGTTTTATGATCGAATACGCGTCCATTTGGCAGTAAAAGCGTCGGAAAAACTCGCCAGTTATAAAGCCCACCTATAAAACAATGCATTAAAGCGGCGCAATTAAGTCCATGTACGTCGCTATATACAATAAGGGTGAGAACAGGGTTTAGCGTGGACTCGTCGTTAAAACGCGCATACAGTGTTGAATCACCTAAACTGTATCCAGGAAACCAAACGATTTCCGAAAACAAGTTTCGAAAAATTTTTATTACATTTTATGCTCCAGTTTTTAGTCGAGAATTTTAACCGTTTAGAGGAAAGAGAGTAGACAATTATTTATAAAAATTGAAAAAAACCTCTATTTAGATGAGTTTTCAACTTAAACGAAAGCAAGTACAACCTGCCTGATTGGGAAGAGGGGTCAGAGAAGGGTGGAGTCTTCAAATCTTTGCATTTCAAACCATTTGTCGTCATCTGGCAAATGTCCAACTATTTGGTATACATATTTTTCTCCACACGTGGACCGGCAGATATTCGTGAAATTCACTCTAAACTTGGTGAAATACTCTTCTTAAAAAAAGTGAAAAAAATAACTTTTTTGCTTTTTCTATACCTCAAAATAGCGAATAGTCAAATTTTGAGTAGGCTGGAGGAGAGGCAAATGACTCAAATTCTATTTTTTCGGTCTCATACGAAAAAGTGAGTCACAAACACTAACACATCTAAATCTCAGCTTCCTAGTGCATTTGGAGGGGAATTAGAGCAAAAAATGGTTTACTTCATTCTTCCACAGTTGTTGTTGCTAGATTATATTTTATATGTATATAGAAATAATTTTTATTTTGTATTAATTTCATTATTATGTTTTGGTTTTAGTCTAATTATTAGATTTGGTTTAAAAAAATTTGGACATTTGCCAGATGATTACAAATGATCTAAAACAGAAAGATTTAAAGAACCCACCCTCCTCCAACCATCCCTTCCCCAATCAGGTAGGCTGTAATATCTATCGTTATTATGTTAAAAACTCAGCTAAAAAATTATAGCTTTTTCTACTATAAATCATGAAATTTCTTGAATCTTCTATATCTCGTCACCAAATCAAACTAGACATATCAAACTTTGTGTGTGAGATTAGTTGGTGACCAGAATGTAATGTCTCGAATTTGGGTCAAAATGGATCCAAAATGATGGATTATCAAAATTTGAGTAAAGCTTGAGCAGCGTCAAATTAATAAAAATACAATTAATATGAATTTATATAATTATTGGAAATAAGAAGTATACTATATTCTAAATTTACCTTCACACATGATGTTGGAAGGGAGAAGTACGGGTTATCGACCTCAAAATGTGGTGGGTGTACACGAAAGGTCAAAAATTCTTTATTGAGGTGTCATATGATGAAATGAAACCAAGTGGCTAACCTATTCATATTTCAGCTTTTGAAGTGAATTTGGAGGGGATTTAGAGCAAAGAACGGTCTTTGAGGGGAAAATAATGCAGGAAATTTCATGAATCCTTAATTCCTCACCGAATCGGCTTACAAAGGTCAAACATCCAGCGTAGGATTAGTTGGTGAACAGAATATGACTTCTTGAATTCTGGTCAAAATGATCCAGAATGGCGGAGTATCAAAATTTGAGTAAAGCCGGAGAGCCTCAAATTAGTAAAAATGTGATTATTATGAACTTACATCATTATTGGGGATAAAATCCTCTAGGAAATGGTAATCCAATTCTTTATCAACATTTATTTTGATTTTTTAGACATCCTGAAGTTTATATTTTAATTTTACCTGGATTTGGAATTACATCTCAAATTATAAATCAAGAAACAGGAAAAATTGAAATTTTTAGAAAAATTAATATAATTTATGCTATAATTTCAATTGGAATTTTAGGATTTATTGTATGAGCTCATCATATAAATAAATATAATTAAATAATTAAATATAGAAGGAAAAATAATTTTTCATAATATTTCAAATATTATATCAGTTCGAAATCGAATTGATACTATGAGCAGAAATTTCTTTTGGAGGGGAAATTGCTAAAGAAAATTTCATAAATCTTTCATAACTACTCACCAAATCGACCTAGAAAGGTCCAACATCGTATGCAAGGGTAGTCGGTGAACAAAATATGACCTTGAATTTTCCTCAAAATCGATCCAAAATGACGGATCGTAAAAATTTGAGGATAATTTTAGGAGCCTCAAGTAGCTTTAATTTCAAGATGTGTTCATATAATTATTGCTGTGCAAGAAATACAACATCTGTTCTGAATTTAACTTCTGAAGTGGTTTTCGAAGAGATAGGGGTTTTCAGATTTGGTATTGGATGTGACCTCTTGACATGAAGGGATAAGTTAGCAACGTTATTTACAAACCTGAACAAGGCCCCAATTAAAACTCAGGTCCAGTAATGCGACTGACCGATTTTTTTTTTTTTTAATTAATTTTTTGAAAATTTTTGAAAATTTTGATTTTTTTTTTTAATTATTCGATTATAATACTGTTTATTTTCAATTTTTTGTTTTTCATTTTACAAAAAGATCGATTTCTTGACATTTTTACAATGTCATGCTTTCATATTGTTACGGAAATTCATCTCCAAGTTTTACTTGCAAGTACTAAAATTTTTATAAAAATTTCATTTTTAAATTTTCGCGCAAAGATTTATTTTTTGGCATTTTTGAAAAAATTTATTTACTTCAAATTTTCATGAAAATATTAAAATGAATGTATTTAACGAAAAATTATAAGGATATTCAACAATTTTAGCCCCTAAAATTAAAATGATAATCAATAAAAAAAAAAAAATAAAAAAAAAAAATAATAATAATAATAATAACAACAATAATTATATTTAAAAAAATATGTTTTAAAATTTAATTTAAGATTTTGAATTATTATTATTATTTTAAATAAAAACAATAATTATAATTATTAATATAGATAACAATTTCATCATTAATCCTGAAATTTGTTCTAAAAATAGCTCATACGCGTAAAATAGAAAAAAAATAATAATAAAAATAAAGTAAAAAATATCATTCAGGTTCAATATGACAGGAATTGCAAAATGTTTTATTTTATTATTATTATTATTATCATCATCACTATTTGTATAGACAGAAATTGATGCTGCAGTTTTTGATAAAAGGACTCCAATCTACCTTTTGAACTAGGGTCAAATAAATCCAAACTGATGGATTTACAAAATTTGAGAAAGGCTTGAGAACCCTCATACTGTTCAAACTTGAACAATTTGGTCTCATGTAATTTCTGAAAATAAGAATTATACTATGTATAATATGGTAAATCCACTGCCATACGTGTGTTGGAGGGGGAGAGGTTATAGTTCTCAAAATTTGAAGGGGTACAAGAAAATTCATAAACGTCTAATAGTGATATCATACAATAAAATGAAATAAACTTTGAGTTATTCTATCATAAATTATAATGTATTTATTATTTCCGTTGCCCTGAAGTAAAATTAAAACAATAAATAAATAAAAATTCCTTCCAAGGATGTTTAGAAAAACAACTTACCCCAAATTTTCTCATATAGTTATAAGTTATAAAAATCACAAACCTCGAAGCAGTAACTACACAGTATTTCCCTCTCTAAAAAAAAATACGAAAACTCTTTCAAATTAGCGAAAACAAAATAGCATAAATACTAAGAAAAATAAACAATCCGATTCGGAATATTTCGAGCTCGTTAATTTTAATAATCGCTCAATCCTAATTTTTTCCACTAAAATGCACAAAGCCACTCGTTCCACAAAAGAAAAAAAAAACTACTCCGTAAAAAGCTACTCCAACTTTCATTTAATTAGGAATTCGCCAGAAAAATTAAAAACTCATTTCTTCCTCTCCAAATGAAATTATCCAAAACAACGAAACTTTTTTAATAATTATTTTCTTAATGGGGAAAATAAACGTAAAAAGCTATTTTCCGCGAATAAACCGACTAAGAGTATCGAATCTTAAATGCTAGCGAACGAATAAATTCGTTTATTATAACGAAAAAATGTGGAAATTCGGTATTATTAAAAAAAAAAAATAACTTAATCGTCATTTCGCATTACTTTCGTTGGGTTGCAAGTTCTGCTCTTCATCGAACTTACTCGTGTATCTGAATTGTTCATTAAATGGAGAATTCGCTATATTTTAGTATCCGTAAGACGATTCTAATGCGACAGTGTTAATTTTGTGTTGACAATTGTAGTTTATTTACTTTCTCAAAGTGTAAAATACTTTCGAATGTTCTTGTAACGAGGCAGGTACGCTAGAGAGCGTAGGATTTCGTTTAAATGAATAAACACGTTGAACAAGAACTATTCCATCGGTTTCCCTATCTTTTTCTTCGTTTCTACAATCGATAGTAATCTACAGAAAATACAAAATCTACTTTTCATTCACAACCGATGTCCAACGATGAAATTTTATCTCACTTTTAGTTAAATTTTCAATTAAAGTCATATCTGTCACAACGTTAACTCTGTTTTTTAAGAATAAAAGGTCGGCAATGATCCTTAAAAATATCTTTGCGTTTCCGACCATTCGCAATTGATTTCCTAAAATCAAATATTTAAAGAAGAATTGAAATTTCCATAAGTTGTGAAAAATAAATTGAAAAAAAAACAATTCTTACGAAAAACTGTCGATACTTGTTCTCAAAACAGTTTAAAAATTATGTTCTTAGCTAAAAATTATGATATAAAATTTTATTAACATTTTTCTAAATTATATTAATTTTTTTCTTATCAAATTTGTCCTGATCAAAATCTGAATTAAATTAAATCTAATTTTTTTTTTCAGGTCCCATTTCTCTAAAATATGCCATTATCTTTGCAAGACCCACTATTACGTTAAGAGATGCATTTATGATTCTTTGGATGAATATGAAGGCATAAATTTTAGCTTAAATAATTAAATCCAAAGAGAAAATTTATCAAATTCCATCTATTTAGATAAATTCTGATCAAATATAAAATAGATGTACATATCTATATTATATCCCAATAAGTATTATAAATCTAATCTGATCCAACTTTAGTTTTGGATCACATTAAATTTTATAAGAAAAAGGTAATCATATTACATGTTATCAAATTGTATCCGATTTTATAAATTGCATCTACGTAATATCACATTCAAACTGATACCATTGCATTAAATTTTTATATCAAATTCAATCCATTCAAAACTTGGATGTAATATTTATCTAACTGAGTGCAATTGGATAAGACTAGAACTAAATTTTTTTATTAGAATTAAATTAAATTTTATCAAAATTGATTAGTTTAATATAGATGATTGAATAATTATGTTATATCTGGTTTTATCAAACTTAATAAAATATTTTTAATCGAACTGAAGTAAGTTAATTGTTACGAGATTGTATTGATTGTGTCTAATTTCGTCAAATATTGGACTTGAAAAAAATTTCGAAATTTCTGTTATCATAAAATTCATATCAATTGATATATTTGATCAATTTTTATCAAATTATACCTAAAATTGCTTATGCAATTGAAATATATCTTTAAAAAAATATACAATTGACGAGTTCCGGGGTGACGAGCAGGGGGAGGGGGAGGAAGAGGGAACAGATTGTCTCCAAGCCCGAGTTCCTGAGAGGGCTCCGAGATCCGAATTTCAGGTTTATCGTCTTAATATAATTTTTTTTTTAAATTAATTTTTATCAATTTTTTCAGAATTTTATTAGATTAAAAAATAAAAGTTGAAAAGCAGGTCCTAAAACTTAGTGTAGCCCCGAGGCCAAATCTAGCTCTCTACCACAATCGGAAAATAGGATTATGAAGGTCTGAGGTTCAAACTCAACCTCTGCTGCAAATTTTTATTTTCATTATTTTTTTTCCCCATGAAATATTATTTCACACAATCGAATATAGGCATATCTCCAATTTTTGTTTTGTTTTGTTTTTTAAACCTAAATTTTGGATTTTACATAAATTCCTACCTGATTGGGTGTAAACTTATTTAATTTGAAAAATTTGATGAAAAGTTTTTCTGGCTGAGATGCGTCACAAGTTCTCAAATTTCTTATAATTTAAATTATGCTATGTAGTGAAGTAGAGCCCCTGTCTTCAACAAGCTTTAAAGTCATCCGTACCTCTTTACCAAAGCTACCAAAAAAGCTGAAATTTTGTATAAAGCTTTGAATTCAGGTCAAAATGAGTCTAAAATAACAGAAGGTCAAAATTTCAGGTAAACGTGAAGAGTCTTGAATCGTTGAATTTTGATATTGCTGAGAATAAATTCATGGTGTTTACCAAATCCGAAAAAAAATTTCCTACCTTTTTCGTACGATAAATAAAAAACTTGTCACTTTTTCGTATAATTTTTCTTTAGTATAAAAAAATCTATGTTAAAAGTTTTTTTCAAGCATGGTTTTTTTCATTCAAATTTGCCTTTTTTTTCCTTCATTATAAAAAAAAAAACATAATTACTTTTTTTTTTTTTAAATCGTTTTATTTTTGGTCGCTCGGCATCTCGGCCATTTGCGACGCTAAAATTTCTTTTGAAATTTCGTACACTTTAGACGGTCATTTTCAAATTTCGTACCTTTTTCGTAATTTCGTACTTTTTTCGGTTGGTAGACGTCACGATTATGTATAATGTAAGGTAAATCAAAACTTCTCAGAGATAATTTTAGAGGCACTAAATAGAAGTTTCCAATCTCGGTATTGGGTGAGAAGCAAAGGAATATAAGCATCCTCTGCAAGTCTGAATATACCCTTAAAAACTCAGCTCCAGTAATGCGACATGACTACTTGTGGCTTTTTCCTCCTCATATACGCCATTAACGATGAAGTCCCTAATGATATATTTTTTCACCATTGACGAACGAACTGAACCGAATGTATCAGTAACCGAATAGTGCAGCGTACGGTTTAAATTCACGCACTGTTCTTACGCAATCAATCATTTTCTGAGAACCCCTTACGCATCATGATGGCTTGTCATGTCGAATCCCTCGTGTTCAACCAACATCAACCATCAGGTTACTCTTCGTTTGAATTTCCATCGCACATAAATCATTTTCCTTTCGCCCATCTCGCGCCGATACAGCACACCGTCGCGTAAAACATTTTCCCAAATGTCAAAGGAATTAACAATGAGTGTTATAATCGGGTTCACGATTTACATTCATAATGGCCGTCGTATAAGAAATTCCCGCATCTTATATACCGCGCGACGGCTATAGTATTTGGTTAATTAAAGTCAAAAAGGTTGGAATTTAATTTTAATAATAGTGTTCGCGTCATTAATCTTAATTCGCGTAATTTACGCGGTATAACGTGAAGTTATTAAGGGAGCGGAGAGAGATAAAAATGGAGTACGTTTTGATGCGACAAATAAATCGAAAAAGTCCATTATTTTTTCACAATTTATCATCATCTCCGGCTTCGCGAACAGTTGAAAGCGAATTAGTCGAGGTGATTTTTTATCATCGGATGTTGATACCTTGGAAATCCTGTAATGAGAGTGATACACACTTCGTCCTTAAATATAGGAATTCTTTGCTTTCCTTTTATGCACAATATAATCGCCTTAGCGTGAAATACTTCGTTAACGTGAAGTTGAATATTCTGGAGAAGAGTTTATTAAATTAAATGAAACACTCAAAAGTTAAAAGTAATAGTCCGAGAAATTTTAGAACTCGCCAAATCCTTCTCATAGAGTATTGCGAGTATACAGAGAACGGAATAAATTCTTTGAGCATTTTCTCATTTAATTATCAAACTTTTTTCGAAAGTTTAAACAGTAAGCTCTTTTCGCGTGATTTTGAAACATTAAATTAACACACGAGTGTTCCTTTTTTGACGTCAGATAAAATATAATTACGAATGCAAATAAAAAAGTTGAAGCGGCGAGAAAAAAAATGCTGCGAGCATTCCAGACGCGGTACTGGATTCGAATTTTCTTCCTAGGGCACGAAAAATGAAGGCATTTGCCATAGATTTGAAAAGGGTCTTAGTTCATCGTGTCGTCATTGAATTGCATACTGTATAGATATATCAACAAGATGTAAAGTAAAATTGACTAAAATAATTCTCAACATGTTCCATAGATGACTCTTTATAAGTACCCGCAAACAAGTAATTCTTTGGGCGTGAAAATATTCATATCTAACAAATAGCAATCGCAGAAGACAATGCAGATTCTATTCAAAAAAGAGGATGACGCAGGAGGGTTGGTATTATGTTAGAAAACAGTATTATTGGATCTATAAAAACAAATCTGATTTCCAGTCGGGCTCGGCGATTCCAACAAAAGAAGAGTGTAAATAAGGGCCTGTTTTTCCACCGACCTACTTCCGAACTTCATGGCTCAGAAGTGGCTCAGAAGTTGTAGCATATAATGTACCCAATAAGGAACGAATCTTCAGTTCACATGGCAACTCCTACATTGGGACCGCTGTTCAAAAAGTAAATATTTTCTAAATAATTTAAAATGATCGAGTATGATTCGAAGACATTGCATAAGGAGAAAAACCATAGGCAGTATGTATCGCTGCGAAGTGTTCTAAATACTTTTTTTTTAGAATATACATCTTGCTGGTGTACACAAATAGATTTGGGAAAAGGGGATAATACTTTTTCAGATCACAAAAAATTTATGAATGTACTACATAAGTTAAGAAGGGAAAAATCTTTTATAGGTGATGATTTATAGCAATAAAAATAGTCATAGCCAATAAATTACTAAAAATTTCACCTGAGAGAATTTTTGTGAAAATGTTTTTTTTTTGATTCGCCTCAAAATGATGGTTTACTTAAATTCAAGGGTGTATGAAGAGAACGCAAATACCTTAATCTTTTCGTTTTTAGTCTCACACGAATAGTGAGTCAAAGACACTACTAATATATGGAAATGTCCATCTTCTGAATGCATTTTGAGAAGAGTTAGGCGAAAAAAGGTTTTTTGAGGAGGCTTTGAATAATGAAATTGATTTCTTCATATCCCCTCACCAAGTTAATACAGAAACGCCAAATTTTGTATTTGGTGTTAGTTTGAAACCAAAATACGACTTCTTGAATTTTGGTTAAAATGGATTCAAAATGGGAGCCTCAAATAGCCTCCCCGACCCACTCATCCCAAATCAGGTAGGCTGCAATAGCTATCGTATTTAGGTTGAAAACTCAGTCAATGAAATTCACGAATAGAATTTTAAATTATCCGCCTCAATTCATAAAAGCAGTACTTCACCAAAGTAAAAATGTTTGTTGATGATCTTGAACACATTTTCTACTATTTTTCTTCTTGTTCTTGTAAATGTGTGCGATTTGCTTTCTTAAAAGTATGGCTACCAAAAAAAATGCTAAATCTTTTTCGCTGAGTTTTTAACCCAAAAACGACAGCTATTACAGCCTACCTGATTTGGAAAGGAATAATCGGGGGAGGGTGGGGTCTTCAAATCTTTGCGTTTTATACGATTTGTAATGGACTGGCAAATGTCCAACTTTTTGGTGTATATATATATATTTTTTTCGCCCACGCGTAGCGCCAGCGAGTATTCATAAAATTCGCTCAAAATTTTGTAAGAGACTATTCTTGAAAATGCGCCGAACAATCTTTTTTGTTTTTTCGATAAATTTCAAAATGGCGGATCATTGAAATTTTGAGGGGGGCTGGAGAAAGGGCAAATAGCTCAAATTTTTCGTTTTTGATTCCATATAAAAGAGTCAGTCACGAACACCAACATACCTAAATTTCAGCTTCCTAAGTGCATTTTGAGGAGAATTAGAGCAAAAACCTGTTTCTGAGGAAATTTCGTTTTTTGTTTCACACACCTTGCGCAGGCGTGTGTGAATAAAATTCACTCAAAGTTCGGTGAGGAACTTGTAGGATTTGGCAACGCTGAATCCTCGTCCAGCGATAAGCCTGCTGGACATGACGAGTGGGGAGTTTTATCCTCGTGTCGTAAGATGTATACGACCGCGATTTAATTCCTAATCTATGATTGACTCTCTTACAGCAGTTTATAGATATGTGTTTTTAATATTTAGATTAATTCTATTCTGTGCTTCTGTTCGTACACATTGTGATTGTTAATATTTAAATAAAGAGCTTTAGTTCCCCGTGTTGTTTTTTATTTTATTCTTGTGCAATAACCAACAACAGAAGAACAGCGAAAAGTTCGCATGGTGGAGGCGCCGGGTATGTCGGTAAAATGATTCCTACTATATTAAATTTAATTAACAAGTGCATGAAAACTAGCATGCTATAATAGGTACGTAGCTATGTACATATATTAAGTAACTAGTCTGTAGAGGTGCTGGTTGATGGACCAGTATGACCTCACGCGACTTAGGTTATGAAAACCGGCTTAACCGGTAACAAAGAAAATGTAGGCCTGCATAAATTAATTTACTTATTGTTCAAATGTTAGAACAATGCTTTCAAGTTGCATATAGCAATTCAGTTCGTTGAAATGGTACAACGAAAAAAATGAGTGAATACGTATTCAAATTTATGATATTCATGTGATCACAATTGAATTTATAACGTATGTATATTGTATACATAATATGTATACCAGTATAAATTTTAAGCCATCGATCATAAGCATGTGGTGCGAGCTCGTTAAACAAAAGGGCCTAAAATTGTTACGAAATATGAGCAATTTTTGGACATGCGATGACGACATTTCCTGGCATATATGTCGTTCGTTGCGATAGCTTATCTTAACGATAGAGCGCGAGAAACAAATGACTCATAATTATGTTTTTACTAACTTCAAAGCGCGCTAGGTAATCTTTATCTTAAAGATTCTTGTCGTTCAAAGATAAGAAAATTATACTGCATGCTCGCTGACAAATACGTATTTATGTCGTACGATACGATTCGAAATCACGTACTAGCTTATCGGCAATTAGAAATTTCCTGATAGAGAATTTCGTATATTAAGATCGATTCTAAGTAGAATAAAAATTATCATTGCGAAGTTCTGATTTTTTTGCCGTGGTAGTACTATGACGCTGGTACCGCTTCATAGTGCTGAGAATTTGTCAGGTAAATTCTGAAACTTCTTTCGACTGAATTAGCATTGGAACAATGCATTCAAGTCAACGGCCGGGACTGTTTTCGAAGTGAAATTGCATGCTGGCGTTCCGGTGCAAAGAAACTTCGAAATACCAGTAAAATGGGATCGTACTCATCTTCTAATGTGTGTTCCACTAGAGGGTGTATACGTTCGTCCAAATTTTTTTGATACCACGTGAGAGGCAAATCAGAAATGCAATGAAAACGTAATTTCACATGGTACGCGTTCTGCCATGTGTAAATCTCGTTTAAAATCGCTTCTTATCTAGGAGCTTAATTACTAGCGTTAATACCTATGAATTTCGAATGCTGGCGTTCCGGTTCGAATTATCTTAGGTATAGTGGCATTTTTCCAATTGTCTTTGATTATTTTAGGACTATATTGAGAAAGATATGTCCAACGCAGTAAGAGGCAGAGGTAGAGGCGCGAGCTCGCGAAACACTCGAGCGGCTGCAGCTATGAGTAACTCCGTACCATCAACATCACAAGCGACCGCGGCAACGACTTTTTCATTGCCACCACAAATGGATGCAGATCTATTTTGGTCAACTATTCGCAATTTGGCGAATGTGGCGCCCGTTAACGATATTGGGCAAGGCGCAGGTAACAGGGATGAGGAAGTAAACACTAGTGCTGATAGGTCAGACCTTACCAACCGTACAACTATACGTGATTCGGTCAAGGTTGACTATAAGTTGACAGCCGAAACTCGATTTGAGCTATGGTTAGACTTGTTTCGCTCCGAATTAAGACACCATAGGTTGTTGGACATTATTGATCCACATGTAAGACCAATGGTACCTTTTTCGGTCAGTGAAATGGAGCAGAGGAGAGCGGAGGTACGCTACATCTTGGTTAACGACTAGATGAGGTACACCACTCTATGGTGATCGCGTGTGATGATCCCACTGCTGCCTTAGAAACTTTAAAATCTCACCGTTTTGCAGAGCTCAATATTGGAAGCGCTGCCTTACGCAAACGAGTGCAAGATTTTAAATTTATACCAAAAAAATGTTCGTTCTCGCAATATCTCGCTAAATTAGAGACACTGATTAGAGAATATGAACGATGTTCACCAAAATTGTCGGAACGCGAAAAATGTGAGATTTTGATGAATAACGTAGCTGGATGCTATCCTGAGCTCGATACTGTCGTCATATCTCGCAATGCGTGCGATAAATATGGTGAATTAAAAATTATAATTCTACAACTAGAAGCTCGTCGGAATGATAAAAAGGAATTGAACTTGAATAGTTCTGTGGTCAACCAGCCTAACACTAATCCTCGTATTACAGGAACAGTGCTTAAAACTGGAGGAATAGTTAAACGTAATCTTCCTCATAAAAAGCCAACTTGTTTCAAGTGTGGAGCTCCGGGTCATACAATCCATCAGTGTCTGGTACCAAAGGGAAGTTCTATCCGCTGGTGCGACTGGTGTAAAGGTCTTGTTGCGGATCATCGATCTGCTGACTGCGCAAACAAGCCCTGTGAACCGGATGTAGCTGTAGAACAGCCGCCTAAAGTGACTAGACCGAAGCTTAAACGGGCAGGTCAGTCTAACAAAAAGACTAATTGGAAGGGTCCTAATAAGAATTTTTCAAATGCATATAAGCCACGTACTGGCATTAAAAAATCCCAAAATTCAATAAATAAAACGCAAGATTAATTCTTATTTTTTTTTTAACTTTAGCCACACCTGTCCAAAATTCTCCTAAGTGCCGAAGACAACATTGTTGTTGCGTTCATGGGTGCGAAATCCATAAACCGGTTGAAGAACAACCAGTGCTAGCACATCCTCTGCAGCAACAAAGTGATCATCCAATAGAGATGGATCAGTCAGAAATTAACGAAGATGAAAGTGAGTGTTTTGTCTCGTTTATAGCTGATTCGGCAGCATCTGAACACATAATACATCATGAGAATGTATTAGTTGATCTCAAAAAGATAGACCGGCCACGCACTCTTGTTAGTGCTAATAGGAGTACTAGAGCTGATCTAAAAATCTCTTTCGAAGGTCAACTACCATTATATTCAATAGTGGACAATAAACGTGGAATATTTATAAATCTTACTAAAGTCTTATTTAGTAAAGATGTGTCTGAAAACCTACTGTCTTTACATAGGTTTACAGATATTGGTCAAAAAGTATTATTAGATAAATATTCTATAAAAATCTATGACTCTTCTATGACTTCGGTATTAGTTGAGGGATATTACGAATCACCTAACTGGATTGTTGAATTTGAATTACTCAAATCCTCTTCAGCAATGACAGTGCTTGACAAACTAACGCATCGAAGTGCAGGTGATACTTCGCAAAGGGATGACCCACAGATTTGCAAAGTTGTGCACACATCTAGTGAAAGTCACTCTAAATGCGTTGTCACACAGAATGCTGAAACAGAAATTGGTAATGCTATTATGGATGTTGACAACAGCATTCCTGGCTTACCAGTGATTCCCCCAATCAGCAAGCCGAGGAGAAGTGTGTCATCTAAGGATTTAGGTCTCTTATGGCATGTGAAACTTGGTCATCCATCCCTCTCATATTTACAAAAAATGGCTAGAGTCATGCCTGAACTCAAGCACGTGAAATTCGATGAAACTATTCTTGATTGCGAATCATGCATAGTATCCAAAATGACAAGACCTTCGTTCTGTCTTCAGTATCCTGTAGCAACACGGCCTTTGCTCCGTATACATTCTGATATTATGGGTCCGATTAACCCTATAACATTTCCTGCAAAGTTTCGCTTTATTGTAGTTTTTATCGATGATTTCTCACGTCTGTTGCATACTTACCCTATGCGAAACCGCTCCGATCTTCCTGACCTTTTTGAACGGTTTTTGTGCTCTGCACACAACCTTTTGGGGGAGGAAGCCAAGGTCTGTTGGTTTCGCTGTGATGGTGCTAAAGAGTATGTTGAAGGTCGTATGCAACAACTCTGTGAAAAGCTTCGTATTAGCGTTGAAAAGGCACCACCTTATACACCTGAGTTGAATGGAAAATCAGAAAGGTTAAACCGCACACTTCAAGAGAAAGTGCGAACTATTATGTTTGATTCAGGTTTACCCTTAAAATACTGGGATTTAGCCTTAGAGGCAGCAACTTATATGCTTAATAGGACATGCCATAAAGGCATTAATTATGAACTTCCAATTCGTAAGTTCAATCCCCAAATACGAGTAGACTTATCGAAGATTATTCGTTTTGGGTGCGTAGCTTACCCCTTAAATCATCATAAGGGAAGGAAATTTGAACCAAATGCAGTGGTGAACTCTTCTTCCCATGATGCGAAACGGTTCTTTATGGTAGGTTATGTATTTGGTGGGTACAAACTCCTTGACATATCACCAATAACCTAATCGAAACTCATGATGTTCGATTTAACGAAAAATTGACTTATAAGCTTGTTAAGCATGAAATCAAGCATTCCATTCTTAACTTTAGTGATGAGTATGAAATTGACCTTGAAAATTGGTTTCTCACAAGAGATGAGAAAGACGTAGATGGGGAAAATGAGCCACTATCACAACCAAATGATAAGGTGACCTCTTTGGAGGTACCATATCAAGTCCTACTTCTACTACTGAATCCTTGCAGAAAGATTTGGTTACGGGGGAGCCTAAAAATACCGTAACTGAACTTATGCAAGATTCTAGTACAGCAGATAAAAATCTCAAACCTCAAAGTCAGATCGAACTAGGTAAAGACTCCAGTACATCTATATCCTCTAAAAATGGAAATTCGAAAGAGTGGCATAAGGAGCTCTACGCTCAATTATTTGCCATTTCTGATCGAACAAATATTATTTGCACCGATGAAGCTGATGATCATGGTGATTCTGAAGTGCTCAGACACCTATTATTAGCAGATGTAAATAATGATCCATTTTCATATGAGGAGGCTATCTCAAGTGAAGATGGCGACCAATGGTATGAAGCCATCAATAATGAGCTAAATGCTATGGAAAAAAATAGTGTCTGGAGTATTATACCAAAAAGAGACTTTGAAAAATGCAGTGATGAACGAGGCTGTAAGCCTAAAGTAATCACTAGCAAATGGGTCTTTAAGAGGAAGTATAAAAATAATGGCGATATCCAGCATAAGGCTAGATTAGTCATCCGTGGTTTTCAGGATAAGAACAAATACGGTTACAGTGAAATTTATGCACCGGTGACGCGATTACCAAATGTTCGAACGTTTTTGTCACTGGTCAATAAGTACGACTTATTCTTGAACCAGTATGACGTAAAAACAGCGTTCTTACATGGTGAGTTGAATGCACCAGTGTATATGGAAGTGCCTAAGGGTCTCATGCCCGAGGAGAGACGTTCAGAGTTTGTCTGTGAACTCAAGAAAGCTCTCTATGGCCTTCGTATTAGTCCAAAGCAGTGGAATGTGAAGTTCACGGAAGCTGCTTATGAAATTGGACTCGTAAACTCTGTAATCGAACCATGCATATACACTAAGGAAGATGGTGACTATTTCGCTATCTTAGTGTTATATGTTGATGACATCTTGCTGGCTGGTAATGATGAATCTTTGATTCACAATATCGCTGAAGGGCTTGGTAAGTGGTTTGAGATAACTGACTTAGGGGAACCTGAAAAGTATCTTGGTATCAAGATCACTAGAGATCGTTCCAATCAGATCATCACACTTGACCAAACAGATTTCACTAGAAAAATCCTTAAGCGCTTTGGGATGCAAGACTGTAATGTTAATTGCACACCAATGGTGATTAAATCACAACAGAAGCGCGAAATCTCCCAAATGGAGGAGAGAGGCAAAAGTGAAAATCTGACATCACTAACAAAATTCCCATTTAGAGAGCTGGTTGGTTCACTGAGGTATCTTACCGATGGTACTCGACCAGACATTTGCTATGCGGTTCATGAACTTAGTAAAGTCATGCAAGATCCAAGTGATTATGACTGGTTAAAAGCGAAACGGGTACTTCGTTACTTGAAGGGAACAGTCGATCTTGGACTTGTATACCGTAGTATGGGTGATAACTTTGAAGTATACGCAGATGCGAGCTTCAAAGATTGTAGTGATGGAAAATCGACCTCTGGCACTCTTGTGTTTCTTCACAGAGACTTGATATTCTGGTCCAGTAAGAAGCAACACAGAGTGGCAGGATCAACCTGCGAGGCCGAATATATAGCAGCAAATGAAGCTGTTAAGTCTATGATGAATCTGAATGGTACTGTACAGGTATCAATTGGAAAATCAATTTTCCCAGCTGATCTTTATTGTGATAATGAATCAGCAATCAAATGTACAGAGGTCCAAGGGAACCCAAAACTAAAACACATAATTTGCCACGAGGAACATATCATTAGAGAGTATGTTCAACGCAAAGAAATTGTGGTACGCCATGTTTCGTCACAAGATCAACTAGCAGATATCTTGACGAAACCACAACCAAGCGACTTATTTTATAAAAATCGCGATACGTTGTTGGAGCCTATCCCAATCTAACTTTCTTGTTTTTTCTTGATTACAGTGCTCAGAGAAGACGACTGTGTCTTAGAAAAGACAGAAAATTCTACCTAATTATAAATAGGTTAAAGTGTTCTAAAGTCATAATAAAGTTTATCTCTTTATTTGCTTATTGTTTGTTTCTTGACTCTCTGCGAATTAGATCAAGAGAATCTGTTATCCACAGCTTACTGCTGGCCGTGGATTGGGGGAGTGTAGGTTTTGGCAACGCTGAATCCTCGTCCAGCGATAAGCCTGCTGGACATGACGAGTGGGGAGTTTTATCCTCGTGTCGTAAGATGTATACGACCGCGATTTAATTCCTAATCTATGATTGACTCTCTTACAGCAGTTTATAGATATGTGTTTTTAATATTTAGATTAATTCTATTCTGTGCTTCTGTTCGTACACATTGTGATTGTTAATATTTAAATAAAGAGCTTTAGCTCCCCGTGTTGTTTTTTATTTTATTCTTGTGCAATAACCAACAACAGAAGAACAGCGAAAAGTTCGCAGAACTCTTCTTAAAAATGCGCAAAAGTACTTTTTTTGTTTTTTCGAAAAATTTCAAAATGGCCGATCACTCAAATTTTGAGAGGAGCTGGAGAAAGGGTGAATTCCTCAAATTTTTTGCTTTTCATCTCATATGAAAGAGTGAGTCATGGACACTAACATACTTAAATTTCAGTTTCCTAAGTGCATATTGAGAGGAGTTAGATCAAAAAACGGCTTTTGGAGGAAGTTTTGAGTCGTGAAATTTCTTGAATCTTGATCCATATCTCCTCACCAAATCAAGTTAAAAAAGTCAAATTTTGTGTGTGAGGTTAGTTGGTGACCAGAATATGACCTCTAAAATTTGAGTCAAAATGGATCCAAAATGGCAGATTATCAAGATTTGAAGGTAATTTGAGAATCCTCAAATAGTTATAATTTAAGAAATATGTGTTCACATGAGTATTTCATGGCCAGAAATACAACATTTGTGCCAAATTCAACATCTCAAGTGTTCTTGGAAAGGACAGAGTAGGGGTTTTCAGACTTGGTATTGGGTGTGATCTGTAGTGATGAATGGTGAAGCAAGGTTATTACTAAATCAAAACAAGCTCCAGTTAAAAACTCAGCTCCAGTAATGCGGCATGACTGCTTACGTATTTTTTTTTCATATGGACTTCTTTGAAGATCAAACACTCACCACAAAGTATTTACATGGGCTGTCTGTACACCTTGAGCGAAGAAATGTTTCACGAAAGATACGAGCGTCAATGGGTCATGTATTACATAGGGTTACATAATTATCATGGTTGCAATAATTGCTCCTGCAGTAAATTGGTTAGCTACATTATCTCAATGGAAAGACATAGATATATCTCTTTCATTGCTTTGTTGCAAATTACTTGTAGCAATACCAAGCGTGTATTTCACAGCTTTTGTAAGTTACTACCGGCGTGAAAATTTATGTCACTCTTTTAAGATTATTGACGAATATTTCAAATCATATGAAAATTACAATAATGAACAGAGGCTGACTTTGAATTTTGTCGCCTGTGGGTAGTAAATTTTTGCCACCGCCCCCTCCCCCGTAAAAAAAAAATTATGAAAAATTTTCATGCAGAATATTTTTTACAACGTTCATTTTGGTACATAACCCAAACTTTTAAGTTTGATTTAAAATTAAAAAAAAAATGTAAGCAGCCATGCCACATTACCAGAGCTGAGTTTTCAACTACGGCTTGATCCGGTTTGAAAATTATGTTGAGTTCCTTCATGTCTACAGGCCATAACCAATACCAAGTTTGAAAACCTCTGCCCTATCTTTTCCAAAAACCACTTAAGAACTTTAATTTAGAACAAATGTAGCGTTTGTTGCTATGCAACAAGTATATGAACACATATTTTTCAAATTATATCTACCTGAGGTTCCTCAAATTATCTTCAAATTTTAATTCCTCTCTAAATGTACGTAGGAAGCTAGAATGAAAATAGGTTAGTCACTTGGGCTCATTTTATCATATGACTTACATTACCACTAATTTGAGGCTCCTCAAGCTCTACTCCAATTTTGATAATCTGCCATTTTGTATCCATTTTGACCCAAATTCAAGAGGTCATATTCTGGTCACCAATTAACCGTTCACACAATGTTTGACCTTTTTAGATTGATTTGGTGAGGAGATGTGGAAGATTCAAGAAATTTTATGACTCAACATTTCCTCAAAAAACCGTTTTCTGCTCTTACTCCCCTTCTAAATGTATTTATGAAGCTGAAATTTGGATATGTTGGTCTTCGTGACTCACTCTTTCATAAATGAGATCAAAAACAAAAAATTGAGCTATTTACTTTTTCTCCAGCCTCCCTCAGAATTTTATCGAAAAAACAAAAAAAGAATTTTTTTGCACTTTTAGGAAGAGTCTCTCACAAAATTTTGAGCAAATTTCATGCGAATACCTGCCGGCGCTGGGTGTGAAAAAAATTATATAGCTATCGTTTTGAAGTTGAAAAAACTCAGCCAAAAAAAAAAAAAAAAAAAAAAAACAGTTTTCATTTTTACTATAATTTTCAATTTTTCATAATCTTTTTTTCAAAATGATTTCTGAATATGTTATAAGTTCGTCCATCTGACTACCATAATTTTTTTTTAAATCGTCATAATATATTTCACATGTAAAAAACAGCTGGAAAAACCAAAATTTGCCACCCCTGATATTTTGCCGCCATGGGCAGCTGCCCGCCCTGCCCATGCCTAAATACGCCTCTGATAACGAAGTAGTACTGGAAGATGGAGAAGGTTATACAACAATAAATTATAATGAGTTTTTCAAATTTCAGCACATAACTTCTAATGTGGTTTTGTAAGTGATGTGACAGGGTGCAGCTTTTCAGACTCGGTACTGAGTGTACCCACTTCACATGAAAGGATTTGCAACCTTATGCAGAACCTTGAACAAGCCCCAATTAAAAGTTCAAGTACTGAAATCGATTTCAAAAAAATTATAATAAAAGCATGAAGAGTAATTATTATATAATAAATTATATTATTATTAAAATTGTTATTTATATTAATTAATTCAATTCGAATAATATAGCTGTCATTATAGAGGAATTATATAATTTCAAAAAATTAAAAATAAAATATTTAAAAAATTGAACTCATGGAATGAGTTCTGACTTCCCTCAACCTTCGCAAAAAAATCTTCCGTTGTGAAAAATAAATTACCATATAATTTCTGATATAAAAATATTTTATGCATTTTTCTCATACAGTATCTTAGAAATTTAAAATCAATGAAAATTTAGTTCAAGTAATATAATATTTTTTAAAGGTGACCTGTCGACAAATGATGACTGTTAATAAATTCATTTCGATACAATGAGGAAAAATGAAAATTGAGCTGGCACTCATGGTCAAATAAATTTTAATAATTCACTTACTTCTGTTTACTTAGTTATTCGAAGTTTTAACCAAGTACAACGAAAAAGAATTCGAAAAAAGCAAAAAAAAGCAGAATAGCTGTTTCTCGTGCATAATTAATTTCGTTGAAAACTTTTCTCGTCGATAACGACGAGTATTCTGTGTTCGACATCGGTTTTTGGATTTTATTGCTGGCTTGTTGCCGGCGCGTACATTTATATCGTGCATGCCGCAACAGTTTGTTTGTTCGAAATCACCTTCGAGTTTTGACATTCTTATTTCAATACGCACGGCTGACTGATATTTTATAAAAATTTCACTAATTCCAATTCACCAGACGATATTCCCCGTTTGGTCAGTTTTTATAGATAGTAAAAAGGATGTTTAAGGTTAAAATGACTGTCTCGTGTACCGATGCTTATGAGCTATAAATCATAAGCGAATTCAAGCTTCGCAATGATTTATTGAGGAAACCGGTAATGGTGACATGTTAAGTACCCAACGCCAGCATAACTCGAAGGTTTAAACATCAATCAATTTTCAATAATGGATTCCAAATTCATTCAAGTATATCGTTACCATACTTTCCATACTATGATATCTTTTTCCAATGGTATAGTACGGTGCTGGCCAAATAAATGCGAATTCGCATTCGTCAACAGAGTACCATTTCAATTAACATTTGCTGACCGAAATATTCTAAATGAAAAGTTACCTATTCAGACTATCCTGGATGATACACCTATGGATTCAAATATATCGACGAGTATTTTTATGTCCACCAAACGGGCATCGTGTACTTTAATGTTACCTCACATAATATCTGAGAACAGAGGCGCCCCTTTATCCGTCATTAAAGAGTTACATAGGCGCCGGTCATAACTTATGTCCGCAATTTCAGTAAAATTGAAAATGAAGACTATTACTTGTGCAATAAAAACTACGGTCGCATCGAAATCCTCTCTTTACAATAGCAAAACAGTTCGTAAAAAAGTTCCTTTTTCCAGCATATTCTCAGCGAAAGTTATTTCGTAATTGATAATAACCCTATAGGATTAACAGCTCGGGTGTAATAAGGGATATAATACGGTTCATCGATATACTTATATACTGCACAAGCAGCCATTTTAAAGCTCCTAAATGAACACTTAATGAATTTCGTTAAGAAATTTCAACTACGATAACAAAATCGAAGGCATGGTTGATTTTTCGTATCATTTAGTCTGATTAGAAAATGTAACAGCTGGGTAGGTAATGATTCTGAATATGGACCATACAAAGGATAATTTCAAAATATATGAAAATCATTTCACTTTCAATGTTTTGTGGTTTAGCCGTTCTTCATTAGTGGCTGTTAGGAAAGTCGTTACACTAGATACTTAAAACTGTATATTTCGACGTCTTCTTTCCCTCCCACTGTTATGATCTTACTTCATTTTAATTCTTTAATTGATCAAGTTTATACTAAAACGTTATTAACCTTAGGTAAATAGTACATATAAACTCCAGCACAATCTATCTTGAGTTAAAGTTTTTATATAATTCTAAAATCTTATTTTTTAATCTTTCCTTTTATTTCTACACTATTTCTAATTGTGGTTAATTTATTCCACTACATGACCGAGAGTGTAGGATAAAAATGGTACCTACCTGACGCCTCCTTGATACTTCATATAATAATTTTAACAAGTTTTTGTTGGAATATTCAGTTGCGACGTATTATAAAAGAAATATTTCCATTATTTATGAATTAATAAGAAAAAAATTTATTAAACAATTAAAAGATAAAATTGTTAAATAAAAATTAATTATCAAAATAAAAATATTATTTGAAACTGTAGAAATTATAATTAAAAAATAATAAATAAAAAGAAATTTTATTATAATATTTTTATTAAAAAATTAATTAAATGATTTTGAAGCACTTTTTGAAAATGATACTGATATATTAGTTACTAGTAACATAAGCAAAACTTGTCCACTAACAAATGGCGAAAATGCTAGTACTCGTATGTAGCTTATATTTGTCACGCTTTTTCATACCAAATATCGCGAGTAAAACTTTATAGATCATCATGTTCACGAAACTACGAGACTGGTATTATTTACCAATTTTAGGAGCTGATTAGATTTTTGAATCGATTAGACTCACCACAACGTCTTCACATTTTATACGAGAAACATGTCCATCGACGGATTAACGTCGAACTAATAAAATATTTATTCTGCCGGCAATTTCGTTCGATTTACGATCTTATTCTATAATTCAGACTTCAGCGTTTTCAACATTAACAGGAGTTGTTTCGAAGACGCGAAAATTTCGCCAATAAAAACTTTTCTTATTTGCCATGAATAACTCTCTTCATTTTTAAACATATACTCGACAAAACTTTGTCATAATTTCGTTTTATACGATCACCCTTTAAGTAAAATCAATTAGGGCATAGCGCTTTATACGACGCCGTATTACGGTTCACCACGGAGTGAAACTTTTTAGCTGAGTTGCTAACTTAAAAACGACAGCTATTACAGCCTACCTGATGTGGGAACGGGGTGGGGAGGGTGGGGTTTTCACATCTTCGCGTTTCAGGCTATTTTTGTATTCATCTGCAAATGTCCAACTACCCGCACGCGCAGTGCCGGCGAGACTTTTTCGAGACACCTTAAAATGGCGGATCACTAAAATTTTGAGGGGGCTGGAAAAAGGTCAAATAGCTCAAATTTATTTTTTTTGATCTCACATGAAAGAGTAAGTCACGGATACAAACATATCCAAATTTTAGGTTCTTAGATGTATTTTAAGAGGAATTGGAGCAAAAAAAGGGTTTTTTGAGGAAATGTTGAGTTATGAAATTTCTTGCTTTTTCATACATCCTCACCAAATCAACCTAGAAAGGTCAAACTTCGTGTGTGGGGTTAACTAGTGACCAGAAGAGAATCTATTGAATTTGGGTCAAAATCGATACAAAATGGCGGATTATGAAAATTTTAGTAAAGTCTGAGGAGCTTCAAATTAGTAAAAATGTACATATATAATATGAACTCATATGATTATTACGGATAAGAATACACGATATCTCAAATCCACTTTCACAATCGATATTGGAGGGGAGAAACAGGGGTTATCGACCTCAAAATGTGGTAGGGGTGCATGAAAGGTCGAAAATTTTTTATTGTACTGTCATATGATTAAATGAGTCCACATGACTTTACCTGTTCTGATTTTAGCTTCCTAAGTGAATTTGGAGGGCAATTATAGAGCGAAGAATGGCTTTTGGAGGGGACATTACAATAGGAAATGTCATGAATTCTCTATATCTCCACATCAAATCGACCTAGACTTAAATTTTCGTAAAAATGTATCCAAAGTGGCGGATTTTTAAAATTTAAGTAGAATTGTCATCATTGCATAGCAAGAAATACTACAGTTGTTCTAAATTGAACCTCTTAAGTGTTTTAGAAAGGGATAGGTGATAGGTAAGGGTTTTCAGAATTGGTATTGGGTGTGACCTGAAGGCATGAAGGGGTTAGCAATGTTATTTGCAAACCCGAACAAGCTCCAATTGAAAACTCACCTTTTGTTATGCGGCATGGCTGCTTACCTTTTTTTTTTTTACAGTAGCCCAGTATTTTACTTTGGGATGAATTTGTAAAAACAAAATCCCACTGGATCAATTTCATTATCGATTGAAACGAATATTTAAAAAACCGTAAGCAGCCATGCCACATCACAAGAACTGAATTTTTAATAGAGTTTCGTTCAAATTTACAGATACCAACCCAATACCATATCTGAAAATCACCACTGTCTTCTCCCTTCCAAAACCATCGATGAAGTTGAATTTCAGGTTTTTAGAAATTCTTGCTCGCAAGAAACACATCAGACATTTTCTCTCACCGCACCTCACCAAAAATCAAAACAGAACCGCTATAATTATTTTCGGTTCAACATTCTTAACTTTTATTTTTATTTCTTGTTTTTTGTCTTTCCTTTTTTTTTTTTTTAAGAATTTGAAATTGAATAAAAACAATTATGTTTGTGTTCTCATACTTCTTATGTCAACATTCCTCCCTTTCCCACACTCAAAAATTTTACAAACAATACTCGGCAGAAATTCCAACTTTCACGCATATGAAACTATGAAAAAATTTCAAGGTATTTTCCTTGTCACTAGCCCTCCCCAAAGTGAAATAATTTTTTTATATCTGTGAAGAGTGTCTCCTTAAATTTTGAACGATTTTCATCCATATTCATCGGCTTTATGAGCGGGGAAAACGTAAAGAAATATTTTTTTCAAAACTCTCCCTTCCATCTCTCTTTTTAAAATTAAGTAGGCTGCAATAGGTATTGTTTTTAATTAAAAACTCGACTGGAAAAACGAAATCAAAATTCTCTCAATTTCATCGTAAAACCTATGAGCTATCGTAAAATACAAATTTTTTCGATTCTGAATCTGACGCATAAACTGACAAGTGATAACTATAAAATCCAACGCAAAATATTTCAATTTCACCCCGAAGATAATTAATGTTGGAAAATTTCAAGCATACTGCGATAAAATATTCCAATAGTTTTAATTAATACCACCCCTCTAATGCCCCCATCATGAAATGTTGGAAAATTCCTCATAGTCGAGAAAAGTCTGCATACTCTGCATATGCTCGGACTACGTTATAATGCAAAAAAAATTTCTTCGTGCCTGAATAGCTCCTTGGGCGATTAAAAGAACACCGATTTTCCATACTGCGTGACGAAGAAACACTAAAGTGTACCCAAGCGTGTAAGAAATTCATGCGTAATTAAAAAATTACAAAATTAAGGTCGTAATACTGGATGATGTTAAACTTTGACGGTACCTCAAGGTTGAATAATTTTCACTCATGAGGCTAAAGAATAACATTTTTATACACGAATTTTGACAAAAAAACTCCACCTACTGGGTTTATAAACTATTAAAATTCTATTTAAATTAATACTGTCAAAGCAGTCTGGATTTGGAAAATGTACAAAAATGTTGAAAACGATTGCTCTAATTTCATCAATTTTCATCAAATTAGATCTAAGATCTGACTAATAAGTGATATATATCCAAAAAACATCTATCTTTTCAGCAAGTAGCAGTGGTTAAGTAAGATAGGTACTAGACTGGAGTGATGAGTGATATGGGTTTAATCCCCAAGAGTGCTTCAATTTTTTTGATTTTTTTTTCTTCGAAATTGATAATGGAATTTAATAGGCGTATAGGTAAGCTTTTCTTTCTCTATTTTTCAAACCAAAAAATTATTGATTTTTTAAAAACTTACATCTTTAATTTTTCATCAAATTATATAAAAACATTACTTAGATAAAATTATATCTGAGGGTTCCTTATCTATTTTTATCAAATTGGATTATAAAATTATTTCCTGGACATGTTTTTTCCTTTACTAGAGCGGACTAACGTGTGGCCTATTAAATTATATTTTTCTATTTAAAGTACTCGAGTATTTACCAGTTAACTAATGCAAACGAGTAAAAGTTAATTTCATTACCTCGCGAACCGCGAAGCTAACGAGGTGCATAGAATTTTTAATTACGTTTATCCATCGCAGTGAATTCTAAACGTGAAATGTCGAATAAAAATCATGTAAATTGAATAATCATCTAATGGCTCGATTCATTCGAAAAACCACAGAGCTCTATGCACCAAATAGACGTAAATTCCTACAAAACAATTATTTCGCGTCGAATAGTCGATGTGAACTATTTCGTTATTTTTTTTTTCAATAAACCATTTCTTTTGGTTTGCAAAGAATTCTCCATTCTTTCAGTTTAATTTAAAAATCGCATCGGTCGAGTAGATTTTTTTCTCATTCTATTAAAACCTTCGCAATTTATAGGGGCACGGTTGAAAAACACGATATAATAGTATTATTACTTCCCCTACATTCGCGTCCATTCGAGTGCAATAATGAAAGAGAACAGAAACCGATCACCGAAAACTGACTTTTTATACGAGCAGCTGGAATCTGTATAGGGAGTGATTCTCGCCAATATTGTATGTTTGTACTCGGTGATAATCGAATATAAATACTCGTTGAGGTGATTTACATTATAGACGATTTTTTTGTTGGTAACATTGCCACGTTCGCGACATTCGGTATTAATTTAACGAAACAGTTGAGTTTTATCGAAACGATGAAGAAAGTGATTAAAATAAAACATTTGTACTCACAGTAGGAAATTGAAGGACGCATATTCATTGTCTTGAATTAAACATTTCAAAGCTGATTGTAATTTTTCGTTCTGCAACAAAGGCATTGAAGATTCCAATTAGATGATTTTTTTCATTTCATCATTCGTATTGTTAAACGCAAAACATATGCCCCTCCTAAGATGACTGGGGTTTTTCGTACTTTTTTTTTTATTTTATTTTTCTATTATCATTACAAGTATTACAATATTATTCCATATAAGTGAAAATAGTAAAGCAACTAAAACAAATATATAACTAATACGCAGGTAAAGACCATTTAAAATTCTTGAAACATGTGTCCACTTGATTAGATAACACGCAGCGCCAAAATGCCTCTTGTTTATGTAATTTTTATAACACATCACATAGTTGCACTGATTCCATATGTGAAGCCAAAATTTTTGACAGTATGTTGGGATTTTTGCAGTGGATGTTACGTAATAAATTGAACACACGGTACTTACTGTGATGTGGCTGAAATGAATTAAATGGTTATTAAATTCAATGAAGCGATTATTTTTATAATTTCTGATTTGCAAATCATAATTTGCATTTCATTCCATTATTTATTTTTGTAATACTATTTCATATTGAATTGTTTTGAATTTTACTCATATGTGAAGAAATATGAAGCAAGAAATGAAAAGATTCATTCCTAAGTCTGTGTTTTCAATAAGTTATTGAAAAAAAAATGGCATGGCCTCCCAAGCATTTCTATTGGCCTCCCTAGGATGAACCTGACGTGCTATGGGCCTGCATTTGCTGCAAACGCAACAACTGATACAAGAAACTAATACAATGTTAGGTATGCGTTTTCTTCAGTTATCGAAGACAAGAAATAAATAATGCTGTGCATAAAATAAAGTAAAAAATTTCAGTTACGTTGAATATTTTCACAAAAAAAAAATGAATTATTTGGTCTGTCAAGTCATACTATACATCAGTAATGAGCAAACAGTTTCGAAACAAAAAAACAAAAAAAGAAAAAATAGGGTAAAAACAAACAGAAAATAAGGTGAAAAAAAAACTTTAAAAGTTATAATGATGACACGAATGAAATTCCTATTTTTTGTCTCCCTCTTTTGGATGATTTCGTTCAATAAATACAAAACTTTTCTGAAAGGTAAGCCAAAGTCATTCTCTTTTTTTTTTTCTCAATAAGGTCATGCAATAATCTTTTTAGACACTTGTCGTCTTTCTTTTTGTTCTTTTTTTTTTATATATAAAAGGATAAATATTTATTTTTATTTGAAAAACTTTACGAGTCAGAAATTATTTGCTCTTACCAAGCTGAACGTCGGCCAGAACGCAAGCTTAAAAATTAAATGATCCTTGACATTATTTTAATTTAAATCACATCAAAAAGCAACGAATTGAATATCAAAATTTGAGCAGAGCTTGAGGAGCGTCAAATTAATAAAAATTAAATTAATATGAACTCGTTTGATTGTTAGAATAAGATGTACACCATATCCCCCATTCACCTCGACATATAATGTTGGAGAGGAGGGGGAGGTATCAACCTGAAAATGCGGTGGGAGTACTTGAAAGATTGAAAATTTTTCATTGACGTGTCATATGATTAAATGAGTCCATGTGACTAACCTGTTCTGATGTTAGGTTCGTAAGTGAATTTGGAGTGGAATTATACAGCGAAGAATGGCTTTTGCAGGGAAATTGCTGTAAGAAATTTCATGAATCTCTTCTATATCTCCCCATCAAATCGACCTAGAAAGGTCAAACTTCCTATGTGGGGTTAGTTGATGATCAAAATATAAACTCTTAAATTTTGGTCGAAATGTATCGAAAATGGCGGATTATCAAAATTTGAGTAGAGCTAAAGGAGCCTCAAGTGCTTATCACTTGAAAAAGATATGTTCATGTCTTTATTGCATGGCAAGAAATACTACAAATGTTCTAAATTGAACCTCTTAAGTATTTTTGGAAGGGATAGGATAGGGGTTTTCAGATCTGGTATTGGGTGTGGCCTGTGGCTATGAAGACGTTACGAATGTTATTTGTAAACCTGAACAAGCCCCAATTAAAAACTCAGCTTCAGTCATGCGGCATGACTGCTTACATTTTCTTTTTTTTTTTAGTATTTATATATTGATTTCAGGGGCGTACCGAAGACCTTCTTCAGGGGGGGGGGGGGGGGGAGAAAACCAAAAATTGCCAACTAATACCATGAAATTTTACCAACTGTTGACCTTTTTTTTTTTTGCTCCACGAAAAAATATGATGCACAGTCTTGTTAGTCTTCAAAAAATTTAAATACTGCACAAGTGGTCAAATTTACCAACTTTACGCTAAAACTCCAAATTTACCAACTTTCCAAAAGCCAAGGGGGGAAGCTCCCCCCTCCCCCCTTTCGGTACGTCCCTGATTGATTTTATTTCTGTTATGTGCCTACATTTGTTATGTAATATTTTAGCATATCTATATATGTTATACCTACCCATAAGATGTACCTATGATGTCCAATCTTACCTACCGACATTAATCTTTCATAACTAGTTTTTAACATTTCTATTTCGTCAATACTAATTAATAACGAATTTCATTTTTCAATACGATAGAATGTTTATCAACTACAATAATTTTTAATCTAGAAGACTTTCTGTTTTTCAATTTTTATCGTAGCTAACATATAACATCCATTTGTCCTCAAAATTTTCATAACGTTGTTATATAAGATGAGGTGATAATTCCAATAGAATTCACTCAAGTTTTAATTAGGTAATCGTTTATCCTAACAAGTTGTGTTTTGCTAAAATAAAGAATTTAAAAGTGTGTTTTTTGTGTCGTCTGTTCGTTATATAGTTAACAATTTTTGTGCCAGATGAAGCCATGTCAGTGCATGTAACCCCTCGAAAAAGATTATTAAGCGTGGCACATAACTTTATAAATATTTAACGTTGGATTCTCACTTAAATGCTTATATAGATTTTTGAAAAAAATCAATACTTCCTGACTCCCGTTCCAGTGCCGGTTTTAGGATCGATGCTGGGGGGGGGGGGTCAGTCCCATTAAGTCAAGTGGAAAATATAGTAAATTGTTTAAGTTACCAAAAAGTTGATTCAAACACCTAAAAGAAAAGAAAAGAAGAAGCTCTTGGTGGGGGTCAGACACCCAAAATACCCTCCTTAAAACCAGCTATGTTCCGTTCAGTTTGAAAATATGAAAGCCAGATAGAATCATTTCGAATGATTTTTTTACCCCATGATTGAATAAGTATTACCCAATTTAGCTCTTTCTGTTATTCCATTTTGCGAAATATGTGACAAATCATCAACTAATTTTCATTTCGAAAACGCGCTAATTTACGCCGTCGCCGCGTAATTCGAGTCGTTCCATTTGCGACTGACAATTTCAAAACGTGTAAATACTCGTATCATCATTTGACGCGACAGCGCGACACCGGCGTAGCAAAATAAATGATTATAGGGTACAAAACAGGTAAAAAAGGTAGCGCCGTTATATCATCTACGACGGCGCGTGCAAATGACAGCGGCGTGACATTCGAACGCGACTTATCAATATTAGTTATCCATCAGCAGCGACAAAAAATTAATTTCCACGTAAAAACACCGAAAATTCGTTCGATTCGTTGGTGCTTTGTTGGATAACGCGAAATCATACATAAAACGTATCTCCGTCGATGCTGTTGATAACGAGATTACACGTCAACTTCCTTCTTTTCGTCTGCGTATCGGAAAATTTCGTTCGCATTGATATAAGGCAAATCGCTGGGGAGCGTTCGACAAGCGAACATTAAATTGCACTCGGAATCTCGAGGTATAAGTTACTGGGGTAAATAAATTATTCGTCGTAATTTAATAAATATAACCCGCACAACATTTCCTACGGAGCATTAAAGTTTTTCTTATTTTCATTCCAACGCCGGAGTACACGCGATAGCGACGATATCAATTTCGTTCGCAAACGCAAAACGTCAAAAAGGTGGTCTGCCGGTACGATGACACGTAATTTCTGATCCGATGGCGCGTTTTAACCTTTTACACACGGGCGTATAGTTATTAAAAGCAATTCGTTACGTTTAAATAATGGCTCGGGCGTCGCATTCGCGAACGGATGTTCTTGGCCGAGCGAACCGCAATACAACATTCCAACCAGTATAGCCCGAGTATTCGAACCTTCGGCCGGCCTCGATGGCCGCAAATTTAACGTCATTAATTCGGTATAGCGATTCTAATTTAAATGAAATTTAATTTACGACAGTTCAATCTAATTACACGACGAATTTACATAACCAAAAACTGCGCCACGACGTCCGCCGACGTCGCCTAAATCACTTACTTCGGCCAAATTATTTATTCGAGCGTAGCTCATTTGCATATACAACCGAATTAATCCACACTTCCGGTATACAGACGAGACGAAAATTGAAGAATTTTTTTAATTACTCGCTCTGGTTGAAGTGTTCGTCGCGTCGACCGAGAATAAAACAAGTCTCGTTACCATTTTCTAGTCTTCGTTGAAGAAAATACCACCATCTCCCAACTTGAAATGTTTGTACGCATTTGATAGCGCATAATGTACATAAATGGGTATTCTTTTAGTTACGCCTAGAAATACGAGAATTCGACTGCTGTCGAGATATTTTACTATATCCAGGCTCGGATCCAGCAGGCGAGTCACCGAGAAAATCTTGGTGGACCGCGAAGTATTTGGGTCGATTGAGGTAAATTGGGCCACTTTAATTTCCAAACTTTGATAAAAAAAAAAAGACGAAATTCTATTAATCCATAATTTGAAAAATGAGAGAAAAATTGGGCCGATTAATACGAGTACTAAATGGGCCATTGAAAATGGGAATTCTCGGTGGACCGCTAAATTTTTTTATTTCTGGATACAGTCCTGACTATACCGATATATAATAAATTTAATCGAAATTCTCCGCTAGTCTGGCGCATTCCTTATTAAGTCTTCGAAAATTTTAGGAACGTAAGAGACGGGCTCAGTTTGATAAACTATGTTCATTGTACGTTTCTATTATAACCCGCTGACCAAGTTCGTCGTTTCATGAGTTGCGTGATTTTGTCTACGCATGCTGCGCACATAGATACGGTTCGCGCGCGAATACCAATTTTGTTATTAATAATATGATCTCGCAATAACTGCGTATGTATAGAAATGATCTCGGTTTTTATGGTTTTTAAATGATATATAATTACGTATCAGGCAGAACGGTCGTTCTGCGAGTCAAGTTCAAAACGCAACCAAATTGCCATGGAAACGAACGAAAATGCCCGTACGCACGAGCAAACGGCCGACTCTGCTTATATTCTGTGAACAGGATTTACTCTATAGCGTGTATGCAATTTTTACCAAAAGTATGGGTTGTAATGGATATATTTATAGCTTATTTTAAAGATCTCGTCGAGAGCTTCAAAACAAGCTATACATAATTACTGTACGATAAAAATTCGTCGAGTTATCAGCCTCTCAACTAAGCGATTTAACGAGATTTTAGGTCAACTTTTTTTTTGAGTTCACCGAGTTTGCTCCAATGCTAATGAAGGTAGAGACGTGAAATTTTGTATGCCTCGTCTGTATGAAGTGAAGTAGGGAATGTAACTGTGTGGTTCCAAATCGGCCCCTTTTTACACCTCCTCCCCCCTCAAAGGGGCACCAAAAACTGCGATAGTGAAATGAAAAGTATAAAGGAATATTCTACAATACACTCGCAATAGATCCACCAAATTTCAGCTCATTTGATTCATTAGACCCGTCTGTAGCCTTGCGCAAAATTTGTAAAATTTTCGAAAAGGCACAAGAGGGCAAACGTCAAAGAGGCACTAAAAATTGCGATGGTGAAATGAAAAGTATAAAGGAATATTCTACAATACACTCGCAATAGATCCACCGATTTTCAGCTCATTTGATTGATTAGGGCCTTCTGTAGCCTTGCGCAAAAATTGTAAAATTTTCGAAAAGGCACAAGAGGGGAAATTGAAATAGGGGAAAAGCATAAGCCGCGAAAGGAGAAATTAGAATAGGGGAAATGCATAGACTTCTTTGTATGGATCGGACATTATTAATTTAAGTAGGTGTGGAGAAGGGTGAATGAAGTATAGGAAACGCTTATTGGCGTTTGAGAGAAAGCGTATTAGTGGTTGCGTACTTCATAACAAAATTATTTTCCTTATCACCAGCATTATCATCTGTATTCTTTTTACACTAAATATACTTTCTTCTTCAATTTAAATTTCAATGATTACTTCAAAAAAATACTATTAATGTGATCCAATGGACGCATTACACAAACAAATATAAATATTACAGTTTTTGCGATTCGTGTCTAATTACAAACTAAAAACAAATTTCTTCTTCGATCAATATTTAATTATTATGTTCAAAAAAAACATATGATATCTGCTAAAAAAACTTCTAAAAAGCAAAGACGTCAAGTTCAAAACCATTCTTATGTGTACGTATTGAAAAAAAAAAAAAAAAAAATTCTCGATACAAAATATTATGATACAAGCCCACAAATCAAGTTCTCCTCTTTTTCCCTTAGAACTTGACGGTCGTCATTTATTTTAGGATTGTTGTACCTGTGTATTACAATATTACTTAAAATGTATCATTTTCGGTAAAGTATTCGACGATATTATCATACATTGCATTTTTGCCAGAGTGAATGCATTGATAATTAATATCTTGATTTTTTAATGATTTATTTATGTTAAATGGATATGTTTTCAATGTTGCACTAATTGCAAACAGTTATGTATGTATTGTATTGTGTATTAGTCGGAGTATGCACATTATGTATTACCTAATGCAGTAATACGTCACTTGCAATGATTTCATGTAAGAGCAACAACATTTTGTTTTGGCATATTGATGGGAACCGTATGACCTTCACGTACTTCGATACCTATGTGTGATGTTTTCGTTAATGACGACCGTCAAGTTCTAAGGGAAAAGGAGGAGAACTTGATTTGTGGGCTTGTATCATAATATTTTGTATCGAGAATTTTTTTTTTTTTTTTCAATACGTACACATAAGAATGGTTTTGAACTTGACGTCTTTGCTTTTTAGAAGTTTTTTTAGCAGATATTTTTTTTCTTTCACAAAATCTACACTCATTGAATTTATAATAAAATATCACACTTGAAATATTACATTACTCAAGAATTTATTCAACGAATTCAATCATGCATGTAAAGATAAACATAAATAAGCAATGATATGAAATGTTAGAGGACAATTATTTGTAAGAAGACTGTTTGATATGGCGAATTGAACGAACTATGATAATTTGTATACTTTCTATGCAATTTTTTAAGAAAAGAAAATTTTTCTTAAAACTCATTTTAAAAGCTGTAAATGAAAATCAAGAATAAAAATAACCATTTTTAGTTACTTATGTGAAACATATCGCAAAAATCAGAATTCAAATTTTCGGCTTTAAAACTCATCTCAGTTGCTCATATGAAAAATAATATCCATTTTTTTCCAGTTGCAAAACTACAAAATCGGATGTAACTTTTTTTTTCGGTTCCTTATTTGAAAAGTTGGCAATTGCGTTTTATTTCGATATTTTGAAGACTAAAAATCATAAAGGGAAAATACGGTGTATGAAGAGCACATTGAAAAAAAAAAAAAAAAAAACAAAACAAATTGCTTAATTCAAACCCTTTTTAACGGGTTTGAATATTTATAGCATTCGATCGACGCGAGTATTCGAAGTCGAACATGTTTGCCTCGTGTATTTCGCGCCTACCGAAACGCGAGCTAACGAAAATGTTTCACAACGCGCTTAAACTTTACACATTTTCGAATTTGTAACTCGCATTTCAGCCTTATTTTGAGTGCATTCTTTTTGAAATTTTTATACATTTTTATTGTCATTATTTTCAACGCGTTGATTAAAAAAAAAAAAATTCAAAAATTGAAAGTAAGAAAAAATTTAGAAATTTTGGTTTTTCTTTACTCCCTTTCCCAAATGTGGTCGAAAACAATTGAAAATTTACACGAATACTTGGGTAACTACAGCACAAAGAACGTGCCACTTATTTTCGAAAAAAAAGTAAAATTCAACGATTTTTGATTTTACAATCCCACTTTTAAGTCAAATTTGAGGGGTAAGGGTGCCCCAAAAATGAAAAATGGTAATAACGTAAAGAAATTAATTCACACTCTAAAATCCAATTATTTGAAAAAAAATGTAATTTTGAAATTTAGAAGAGCCGTATTCAAAATTTTGAACCTCCTCCCCCCCATTTTGGGGTTTAGATTATAGTTAAATACGTTCTGCACGTTAATTCGGACGGAAATCCAAAATTTTGTCGAAATGCTACCAATAAGTATATAGATTATCCACCGCCGTATAAGCGCGCGTGGCATTTTTTGTTATTTTCATTATTACCTACTTTGGTTCATGCTGTCTGATTGTAATTATTTTTAAATATATTATTTGTGTTGTGAAATTATATAAGTAGCATTAAAAAAATATATTTATATATCTACTAATTATTAGAAAAGATGGGAAAATTTTCGATAACGTCGAATAAAATTTTGCAGAACGGGCGAATTTTTTTTTGTATTTACTCAAAGAAGACCCTCGATAAAAAAAAGTAGGCAAACAAATTTCATTCTAATATTTGAAATTCGCGACGCTCAAGGTCAGACGGTTTCGTTTCTGTCTGGTCTCTACAGCCAAAGCAACGAACGCGTCCAACGTTCGCAAAAATATAAGAATTCTCCACACATTCGTCTTCATGTGCGGGATGATTTACCGATCGGAATTTTCCAAATATCGTTCTTGTTGTGGACCCCAAGACGTGGAATTGAAGAAAATAAAAAACGGTCGAACGGAAGCGAAGATACGAAAATTTTGGTTTTTGCTTGCCCCCCCCCCCATTCAGAACTAAGAAGTTGAAAATGAGCACGAATTATCTGGACATCGCCTTACATGAGATGTTTAGGATAAATTCGAAAAAAATTAATTTCGGCGATTTCGTTTTTTTTTTCAGAAGTTTGGGACCCAGTTGAAGGGTGAAGGGTGCTTCGTGGCTCGTTGAGAGTTATTACAAAAAATAAAGTACTCGCGCTGTAGAATAAATTGGATGGGAAAAAAATTCAAGACTAAGCCCGGAAATGAAATTTTGGACCCCCTCCCCCCTCGGGGACTAAGTTTGAAACGATGATTTTAGAACCTATTCCGCAGCGATAGAAACTCGAATTCAACATTTCAAAAAAATCCCTACGACTGTTCTCCAGTTATAAGAGTGCAAACATACGCACAAACAAACAATTCCTTATCTCTATAAATAATATAGATATAGAAAAGCATATTGAGTTTCGTAAAAAGAAAGTATTTTCAAATGGATCTAAATAATGATATTTTATTATCGCAAATAATGTCCATACGCCACTTTTCAAAAACAATTTCAAATTTAACACCGCGTGTAAACACCACGTGTTCTAAAAGAAAACATCCCAAGTAAACGACACCATTAACTGAATTAAACTCGGTGGATTCCACCAGAAAACGACTAACCATAGCCAGCCCTTTATACCGTTAATTATTACAAGTAGAAAAATAAACCTTGTGTAGTGTAAAAGGTGAGAATCGTCGTTATTCGACGTTTGGTAATTTCTTTTAATGGGCAAAAACGAAAGAAGTACTACACTGAGCGAATGCCTCAGCGAAAAAAAAAAAACTCCCATCGGCCGACTAATTCTACTGTGCAGCCTTATTCGTCCATTTAGTCAATAAAATAAAAGGATATAAGAAGTAGAAACAGTCGATTACATCGCAGGATTCGTAGAATTCAATACAAAAAAGAAAAAAGAAAGAAAATTTAACAAATCAGTACACGAGATATTTGAGATAAAGACCAAGCAGGTTTATCGCTGTCTAAAGTTCTCCATTTTAAACCAATTTGAAGACTCTAATTAGGAAATAAGTTGGAGCGAAATTCATTCCATTATCTCGTAACACGTTTAGATTAAAAAATTACCGAAAGTCAAACGAAACTTCTTCGCTTTCCTTTATTGTAAAATTTCTCCGGTGTGATCTCATCTATGAAACTATAAATCGTATAAAATAACTATAGCATTTCTCCCTGCTGTCCGCAGCGTTACAATTTCCTCGCTTACAACCACGCGAACCCCCCATTTCACATACCGGGCGGTTTTACGCGAAAGAACTTCCCAATGTAACTCGGAGAAAATAAAATTACGCGTTCGATTCCCGCCACCGTGCTGCGATACATTTCACCAAACCGTACCAACTTTTCGAGCCATACAATGATACAATTCATCGCGATAGACTACGTACGGTTCTATTTTAAAAGCGTAATTCGCGACTATCATATGGGAATAGAAGCGTTTTCGTGTGTCTTATTTCATTTTGCTATTTCAGCCGGCGTTAGGCTCGACGCACGAATGAGCCCAACGCACGCGATATCCTGCTACCACTCCTGATATTGACACCCGACTGTTAATTGCTAGCAACGTTTTGACACCTCGGCTGGTAAAATTTTCGCACATTTTGACAATCGTTATTAATCGACGACATGAGGGTGGAAAGTCCGAAACGATGTTGATACAGAGTTTATTATATACTTGGAGTGAAAATTGTTCGTTTCCTTTAGATATATTTACGAATTAGACTGGCAAATCTTTTTTAACTTTTATACAAACTACTTCTTTTTTTTTGCGTTTCATTAAATTATGCAGAAAACGAGTGCGGTGAAATTTCACTCGTACGTGAAGTTCAATATTTTTCAGAAATTTTTTGCTTCGGTTAGAAACATTCTCAGATGGTGTATAATTCAACGAATGAAGAACTCCGTAGCGAGTTTAATGAATTATCCAGCCGACTGGAGTTCTGTACATGGTGCTCCATCCTTCGTCTTTTATTTTTTGCTACAGCGAGAGGTACATTTTGTTTATCCATAGGTACCTTTCTCTTTCTGCTCATATCCGCCAACAGCCTAGTAATATACCGACAGAATTTTCGGAATGAAATATCATGTTTAGCCTATTCAGCTAAATCTCATTAGCGCGAAAAGAAAAAACTCGGGCAGATTATACTACTTACAAAATTTAATAATATATATACCAAAAAATTTGAACACTTGTTACATGATTAAAACTGGTCTACAATGCAAAGATTTGAAGAACCACTTCCACCTATTTTTAATTTTATTGAAGAATTTATAGAACTGAAATTAGAAGTAAAAATTAAGTATTTTGATTAAACTTTCTAATTAATTTTTATCGAAAAAAAAAAATTAAATTTAACATTTATCAAAAAATGTTAAAATTATGGGGCTAGGCTGCGAAGTGAACAAGGGCACAGCTCCTAGTTTAAATAAATGTTCTATTTATTTGATTTATTTTATTAGGTACTGAGATTATGTAATAGAAAAAAAATGTATAATACATGTTCGTTTAATTTATAACAGAATATTAGTATCAATGGAGAATATAGATCTATGTTTATATACGTTTACATAGGATTATAGAATAGTATTTATCCAATGAACTATGATCATTATGGACATAAAGAGAGACATGGCAACCATACGAAGTATTAGAGATCAATGTTTCATTAGAAGGGAACATTAAAAATGCTTGGATATTATAAATCATTTGTAAATTTGTAACGGGCGAGTTTTCCACAATTTTCGACCGCTTTTTGGCGTACGAAAAATTTTTAGAAATCAATCAGTAATTAATTTAAAAAACACAATAATATATATATATATACAGATTCATTGAAAAAATAAAAAATAAAATGAGAAATTCATGCTTTGGTTTAAAATAGACTCCACGAACTGATGAAATTCGCACGCAACGAGATAACGTGTTCGTCGGTCTCGACCATCTGTGCGCTGGAGCATGCGGTCGATACCGATGACGTGTATATGACTGATATATAGTTAATCATGTCGGCTCGGATTATGCGAATTTGTACTAGTTTTGGAATTTTAGTTAAAAAATTACTAAAACAGTACATTTTTGGTTTTAAATGATTCGAGAAAATTATGTAACGGAATGTGGTACATCTAAATTGAAAGGTCAAATCCTTGATTACTGTTTGGTTTTTTATTAATTTCATCTAATAAGGCTTAATTTTGCTACTCGCATATAAAGTATGTTACAGTTAGTATATAAGGTTACGAAAATTCGATTAGTAACATAGACGGTCTTTCTATTTTGTTCATTTCGATGTTGTAATATTGGCGGGAAATAGAACTTAGTTTCGCATATTAACAGTGTTTCCTTTTTTGTGTGGAAAAATCTCCCTTCCTTATAAGCTACTGGGCGTTCATTTTAGCGCTTCAGAGTAGCCTATACGCAGGTAAAGTACCAAAACAAAACAATAAATTTCACCAACTCGCGGGCGTTGATCTCAGCGCTCAAGTGAGTTTAAATATTGTTACGCGACGATTGGGCGTTGATCTAGCGCTGCATCGTTTAAATTGCTCCAATTAAACGTCACTTATCGGGTCTTCTCATTTAAAAAATAATAATATGTGCGGCTAGATAGCCGTTATATTACGTCCTGGCGAGCCAGGTCCTACATACATGAAGGCATGAGGGTTGAATAGGGAACCTTATGAAAATCCGGTGTCGCTCGGGGCACTGAGATTTTAAAAATGAAAAAATTCTTTCTTTTAAGTTTTGGTAATTTTCTTTATATTTTTGATCATTAATTATAAAATTAATTCTCGTAGTGGCAAGATGCGCATTCATGCATCTTCGTCCATCTACGAGGTTCGGTGCCGAGCTGAAAACGACTCGGATTAAAATGGAGGTAGACTCCTGGATCACCGATACAATTTGTACGCCGCGCCGTAATGGTGAATCGCGCGTTACATAATTTTGGGGGCCCGTCCGGGATCGGTATTAATTTCTCTGGTCATTATTCAGTGCTATTTTGTGTGTGCGAATTCGTTTAAATTTTGAAATTTTATTTTTCATATTAATTTCAAGAATCGATAAAAATTCTTGAACTTTTTCGTGTCTCCATTAAATTGGATTGACGTTTAGTTTTAAGGTTTAATTTTACTCCCACTACGCAATGACGAGTGGTTGAGTTTTTTATTTTTTCTCCCGAGACACTATGACGATCGGTCGAGCTATTTAATTTTAAGTTTATTCCTTCCTATTTGGAGGATGAAATTTTAGTTTTAAGGTTTTGAGTGCATAGCACTATGAATTTAAAAAAAAAAAAAAAAAAAAAAAAGAATCTTCGATTCTTGATTTTAATTTTATCTTTTTTAATTTCAATTAAGGCACACATTGAGTAATGACTTGAGACTACAATTAATTTCCGATTTGAAAATAATCTAAACTTCAAATTTAAATAAATTTTTATGTTCTAAATTGGTTATGTTTGAATATAATTTTCAAAATTCCTTATTATTTTGTCTTGAAAACTAACCTGTCCAAAAGAAAAAAAAAAAAATTTTTTATTTTCATTTTTTATTCAAATCATGAATTCCACATGCCTTATGTTATGTCTAAGTGGCCTACATTCACCAGGACGTAATATTCCTTTTATGATAGAATTTTATAAGATACTAATACTATAAATCAATTACAATATCGCAAACGGATCTTATTATTCAAGAATTAGGCTACGAGTATGTCTGGAAAGGAGAATGAGAAGGATCGGGCTAACCCTGATAATAGCTCAGGAGAAGGGGTTAGTGCTAGGTCCCAAGAGGGCGAAGGAGAAAGTGAGGATTGGGCAGGTGAGGGTATCCCTATTTCAAGTCGGTTAAGAAAGAAATCGGGAAGGAAAGTTGCGGTTAGCACCCTATATCGTAAGCGTGGAAGACCCTCCCAGGTAAGGGTTAATAATAAGCATAGTCTGAAGTCGACCACACAACGTGAGAGTACATCAACTCCACAGAGAGTTACTCTCAATAAGAGTATCACCACTCCACAACTACCAGAAAATTTAAGCACAGCTTCACTTACCCTCCTAAATGATTTGGTGGAGGAGCGTATAAATCGACGATTAACCCAAATAGAACGTTTAACTCAAGCGCCGAATGGATCCTTATCTTCAACTCAAAAGGAATCGGAGAAGTGTGTGTGTGGACTTCCCAATAAGTGCCCTCCTGGGCTGGGACATAATATGTTCACTAGTGTCGCACCCACCACCAGTCCCATTAATCTGGTACCCGTGTGTGAGGAACCCTCTACCACTCAGGCTAGGAATGAGTCCCAGGGGATCACAGCACCCACCACTGTAAATATCACGAATGAGAATCTTTTACAAACGCTTGGGGCCATTATAACAACGAACCAAAACTCAGTTCTGGATACCCAGAATCGGTTGGCGACTATTTTGAGTGATCTATCCTTACAAAATAAAAATCAAATACCTCGACTGAACAACTTACCGGAATTTAACCTTACCACTCAGTGGCATCCTCATGAATTTCTACAATTATTGGAATCAAATTTTATTAATCGGGGCCTATCGGACATTCAGAAAATGGACTTGTTCAAGCGTCAAGTGAAGGTCGAGAAAACGGTTTGGACAGATTCCCATTATAAGGCCAAAGACTATGAAGAACTCAAACAGATTTTCCTTCAGTGCTTTTGGTCCGAAGAGGCGCAGTTAGAGTGTGTAGGTCGCTGGAAGAGAGTAAGGTGGTTTGATTTATCCACTAAGGCAATTTACAGAGAAATTTTAAGGTGGGAAACCACTTTAAGGGAGCTGGACTTAGTCCAATTTGATCTGAAGCGATTACCATTAATGATTAGGCAGAAATTCTCGAACGAATTTGAGAGTAAATTTTCTTTTGAAAAATTTTTATCCATGAGGGAGTTGAAAGAGCAAATTAAAAGGTATGCAGATTTTGAGATTGGAACTCAAGCTGTACATGAGGATGTAGAAGAGCTCTCAAATGCAAGTGTTAACCGAGGAAATCCTACCATGACTCGTAACCTAGAGCCTTCGGTCATTGAGAAACAACGTCGGACCAATTCTAACACGAATAATCAGGGTGAAAGGCGACCAAATGGTAGGGGACGCATCAACCATGCTCAAGCCTCAGCGGAGCCCTCCTTATTGACTAGTGAAAATCAGGATACAGTTCCAAGGACGACGGCTCAACCAATGATATATCCAGGGTTTCAATGGCCGAATATGTATCCATATTGGGTTCCACCAATGCAATCTCCCGTACCACAGCCCACTCCTACCATGACTGGAACTAGTGCCGGTAACACACCAACATATACTACTACGTCTAACGCACCAATTAAAACCTCATCATACTCGAATACTCATAGGGATGAAGTACACCCACGGAAGCTTAATAACTATAAAACTCGGTACACAAATCCCTCCAATAATTACCCATCAAGTAACTTGAAAAATAATTCAGGGGGTGCGATCAATAATAATAGTTCTTATACTCCAGGAAATAATTCGTATAAGAAAACTCATAAGGCGTCAACTTGGTCGAGGTTCAATAATAATCAGAAGTCAATGGCTAATGCAAATGAAAATACTTGTAAGACGGATGCTAATGCGCCAACTAATTATAAGAAAGACCCAGATCAAGGAGGTGGTGCTGGGGGACACTTTAATAGTACAGGGACTTCAACGTCAAATAAGACAACTAGTAACAACCTTTACACCCCAACTACATCTTCCAACCATGAACGTACTACCATAAATAATTCTAATGAGACACCACATAAAACGACGATACAAATGTTGCCTAGTATTCCTTTGCAGGGGCCTAATCGCGAAAATAAAGTTCAGACTCAATGGTCAACTGGAGGATACGCGGATCTTAATAATCGACCTTTATACACGACTTTTTCCACTGATCAAGGCACAGTCCAATGTATACAAAATGGAGACCAAAAAATAATTATGCAGCATGCACCTTTCGGGACTTCTACTACTATAATGGACATGGGAACTGAGAGTGAAGGGGAAGATGAGGAGGTGGTGAAGCCAAGTACTAACCCCCCAAGTAATTTGAAAGCAGTGAAAGTATTTCGTGCTCTCACCGATTCTACAGATCCCACAGTTGATGAACTTAACTGGTCCGATGTGAAAGGAACCTTGGAGGAAATTTGTACTTATCCAGATACTACTTTTATAAATCGACTTAAAATTTATTATAAGCAAGTCTTTCATAATTCAAATGAGGATAAAGGGTGCTCAATTGAAATATACTCCTACCCTGATATTATACGAGAACCAGCAATAATTATAGAGAAAAGAGAAATAGAGGATGAGGTTGTTGATTCTGATCCTATTACACAGGAGAACACGTGGTGGAATGGGGTAGTTTTTCATCGTCATGACGATGTACTTCAGAAGTCAATGACTCAGAAGTACTGCTCGCGAGTATTCATTAATACAAAATTTAAAAATACGACTAATTCTCAAATTCATCCTAAAGAGGAAAAATTTACAGGGAACATTCCTCCCTCCATTCTTAAACATTCTAAGGAATCTATATCCCAAGAAATCCAACTATCTAATAGATATGGGAGTCTAATTGAGGAAAGTAAGGAGGAAACTAGTAGTGAAGAAGAGATAGATGAGGATGAATTTAAGAAGGAATTTTCACAGAGTAGCGAGAAAAGGGTAAGAAAACGAAAAGTATCTCGGTTAAGAGTTGGTACTCAACGTGTAAAAATAAGTAATGTTGGTTTAAAAACAGCCTCGCAATCCCAGCGGAAGATTTTACTACCCTCCTGTTCAAATTTTACTCTTGATAAATATTCGGAATTAACTCTCGGATCTAGAAAATACTACACTTATAAAAATTTTGTACTCGTTGGTGATGGTTTAGCATACGATATGGCAGACCATATAAATCGTAAGAAAATCTCACCAGTTACGAGGGCGTTAAGTGGAAATGAATTATTGGAAGAGAAGCGTTCAGTGTTTTGGGCTTGGAAAAAGTTTCAAGAATTCAAAAAATTGCCGTCAAAACTCATCCTTAGTTTAGGCAGGGGTGATTGTGAAATGATGAGATATGACCCAGAATTGTGCGCAAAAGTACTAGGTCGATTGATCAGACATTGTTTCAAACATGGGGTAGAAAAACTTGTTTATATTTTACCAGTGCCATATTTAGATCAAAAGGTTTGGGACGAAACCCGGGAAGATTATTATTTACAATTGATTGAACACCAGAAGTGTGTGTTGACAAAATTTCAATACCCGAATCTTCTTGTTATTAGTGGAAAAGATTTATTTACAAATAACTCGTATTACTACACTCACCTTGGTATATTAGAGAGACCACGAGTTGCCAAAACCTTTCCTGGCATAAAAATTGGCAGCTTTTGCACAGATAGTGAGACAGGGCGTCTACGCACCACTGATCATGCTATATCGGCTTTCGAATCTTACGTAAATAAAGCGATAAATCGCAAATGGCCTGAAGAAATCGACCCTCAAAAGGGATGGGATAATAAGATTAGAAAAAGTGTCAAATTCTGTAGTGCTCGAGCCATAAGGGCAGGCGAATGGACTAGCCTGATTGGACGAAAAATACCAACTGTGCGAGCAAGTGAAAGCGAACCCTTCGCGTACCTAATCGACGATTACTATGACCCAGTGGACCCATACATACATCCAGTGGTAGGAAAAACTAGACTTAATATGCTTTTGGATTCTGGGGCAAATCTGTCCTTAATTCATGTTAATTTAGTCGAAAAATTAAAACGACTGTATGGTTCCGAAAAGATCGTGGAACGACCAATCATGAGACGCTTGAAAGTAACTAACGTTAATGGAGAATCAAACAGTATGATTCAAAGTGCAGTCAATGTTCGTATAGCCCTAGATGATGGGGAAGAACTGACTCTACATTTTTATGTGATCGACTCGATAACAAATTCGGTTATTTTGGGCTCAGATAATTTAAAGAGATATAAGGCGGCCATTTTTTTCGATACTATGACTATGTTTTTAAAAAAACCATTTTCTCGTGGGTATTTTAAGGCCTATCTACACGATGCAAATGAAAGAGGGGAAGTTCATATCAATAATATCACTCCGATTTCTGAGACAAATTTTAATCCAGATGAAAAAATTTTCAAAACGAGTTTAGACCTTGATGATCCTGATAAGGTGGAAATAGTTGCAATACGCAACGAAATTTGGAAGAAGCTAGTGGTAGCTCAAACGAATAAAACGATTACCTTGGATGAAGCAATTTTAGCATTTGAGAAAATTTATCCATATGCAGGGGTTTTTCGAAAGGAGTTAGGATGTTATCAGGGAGAGGTACCTGAGATAGCCATCGAGCCTAGTACACCATGGGAGATAAAAACATATCCATTACCGTATATTTTAACCCATCGATTGCGTGAATTAATTAAGGAAATGCTGAAAGATGGCATAATTAAATACAGCACAAGTGAATATATAAACCCAATGGTTGCCGCGATTAAGCCCTCTGGTGATATACGACTCTGCATTGATAGTTTTAATTTTAATGCAATAGTGAAACGTCAAAAATGTGAACCACCGACGGTGGAGGAGCAGATTTTTGGCCCGCGACAAGACAAATTTTTATCGTCTTTCGATTTTGCGCAGGGGTTTTTACAAATACCCATTAAGGAAACCGTTTCCAAATTCTTAGCATTCTCATTCGAGGGGCAAATTTATGAATATATTAGATTGCCTTTTGGAACAAGTGTTAGTCCTTCTGTGTTCATAAATGTGGTCAACAAGGTATTAGCTGAAATTTTGGGAACCTCAGTAGGGGTCTATGTCGACGATATACTTATTTCAACGAAAGATTTTGAGGGACACTTGAAGTATGTTATCGAAGTCCTAAAGCGTGTGTTGAACTCAGGAATGACATTAAGTTTAAAGAAGACTCATTTATTTTGTAGAAAAATCAAACACTTGGGATTCATCCTAGGAGAGGAGCGAATTCGAAAAGATGAGCATAAATTCTTATGGTTTGAAACTTTTGAAGCTAAGGTTTTTTCAGTTAGATTTCCGAAAGGGATAGGACGAAAAATTAAAATATCTTACATTCAATCATTATTAGGATACACAGGTTATTATCACTTTTTTATTCCAAATTATTCTGAAATTGTGGAACCATTACGTACAGCTTTAAGGGGCGCGAATAAAACTGTAATATGGACAGATGAAATGTATGAGGCCTATTTAAAGTTAAAAACTAATTTTTGTACTGACTTCGCGCTTATAAAACCAAACTATTCTATTGATTTTAACTTACACTGTGTGCTTGATGAAAGTGAGTCGCAGATTAGTGCTGCCCTCACCCAATATCTTGACGGATATGGAGATGAAGGTATCATTTATAATTACAGTAAATGTTTATCGGAAGTAGAACGTAAAATGAACCCCTTAGAGAAACATCTATATGCCTTGTATGTAACCCTTAATAAATTGAAAAATATTATTTATGGGGCAAAAATTAATGTATCTACGCAATTCTCACCAATTTTGAAGGCTGCACACGACTGGGCCAATTACTCGCCCAAAATCGCAAAATGGTTAATCCTGATTAATTCATTAAATCTTTCGTGTACCCTTCCAAAACCCTTAAAAACGGGTATAAAGACAATATTTTCAGATCAAGTGCCTGATACGCTAATCATCGATAATGAAATAGGGGAAGAGGTGTACTGTGATTTTCATGCTATCCTAAAACAGATGTTCGATCATCCCGTAATGTACGATCCTATAACTGACAATTCAATGGACAATGAATTTGAAGATTCAGTAAACTGTAGTTATTTTGGTGTAGAAATTCCCGACGCCCTTTCTGCTGCCTTAAAGAATTTAAAAACTGCTCAAGAGTCAGACTATTGGGGTAAAAAGATTAAAAAGGAGCTTGAAGATGTCCAATCTAAACGTCATCAAGAATATAAAATAGATCCACAAACTAACTTATTAAACCGGTGGTTCGAGGATTACTGGTTACCTGTGCTGCCTCAACACCTCACCGCGGGAGTACTCGAGTATATTCACCTATTTTATGGACACCCTGGTGCCACTAAAACTACCGCAATTTTAAGGCGCTATTTCTGGTGGAAAGGGATGGGGGAACAGGTGAAAGCATTCACACGTACCTGTTTAAATTGTAAATTTAATAAAATTTCTAATAAAAAGATTCATACAGAATATGCCGCTGTTAACAATGCCGACTGTAAACCTGGCGAAAAAATAAGTGCTGATTTATTCGGACCCTTACCGAAATCTAAATGGGGTTTTACATGTATCATAGTATTTAAAGATGTTTCCACTAGTTATGTCTGGGCATATGGTATGCGATCTGCCACGGCAGAAAACTGCGCAGCCAAATTAAAACTAGTTCATGAGGATTTGGAAAAACGAGGGGCAACCTTAAAAATGGTAATTTCTGACAACGGTCCACAGTTTAGATCCAAAAAATGGACTTTAATGGCTAAGAATCTGAATATAAAAACACGCTATACCACAGTTTATCATCCTCAATCGAGTACTGTAGAGCGGACCATGCGGGAAATTGGTAAGCTTTTGAGAATATTTTTAAATAGTCGATCGGGGAGCAAGGGGGTGCAATCACAACTCGTGGGCTGCCTGGCTTCAGGATGTGGTTAAAACACTAAACGCTATTCCTGGGAAAGATGAGGTATACAGCCCAAATGACTTATGGAACAAGAAAGATGAACAGTTACCTTTTGAGGATTTTGACCCAAAAACCATTACACTTACGCATTCTCTCTCAAAATTAAAGGATAAAACCAGTCCCAGTACAGAGAGCGACACTAAATGCAGTAATGAATTCCTATTGGATGAAGATGAACGCATACTTATATATGTGGATGGGGGGCTGCTTACGAAATAATACTCCCGAGTCGGTGGGGGCAATAGGTGTGTGGTTTGGGGATAATCATCGATTAAATGAAAGCTGTGTGTATCCAGAACCTCATACTACTAATAATAAAATGGAACTTGTAGCAATTAGGACAGCCTTATACATTTGTCTCGCAGAAAAGCTTTCCCATGTCGCCATAAAAACTGATTCAACCTATAGTATCTTACAATTGGCTACAGTGAAACGCGACAAAACAAAATTAAAAACCCATGTTCAACTCACGATTGATATAAACGATTTAATAAAAAAGGTCGGAAATGTGAAAATTGACCACGTAGCCGGTCACTCTACAGATTTTGGGAATCGAATGGCGGATAAACTGGTTACAGAGGCTTTAATTAAAATTGAAAGCAAATCTATTGAAATTCCGCGACAAATGACCGCGCAAACCCATTTAGAGTTAGCGGAGGCGTATTTGAAACTGAAAACTAAGTTAGACTCTATCCATAAGGAAATTAAATTCTACCAAAAGCAAGGCTATAAAAGTACTGAATATCAACCGGGGGATACAGTAACCTTATTGACTCACCCACTATCGAGGGCCTATTATGGATTAACCGCTAAATTTGAAAAGCGGTATGACGGTAAATACCTAGTAAAAAAGAAAATTCAACCCAATTTATATTTAGTCAAGGATTTAAAGGTAGATTCATCAGCTCCATTTTTAGTCAACGTACTACAAATGTTACCTCTTGAAAAAGCACCTAAAACAAAAATTGATCTCTCTACTCCACCTGATCCGGATATCGGGAGCGAATCAGATCAATTGAATAGGAATTCGGACTCGTCTACCATACGAGAAGTACAAGGTGATTTATTTTCCTGCGATGAATCGTACTCATTAGCGCATTGCGTGGGAAGCGATTTTTATATGAATAAGGGAATTGCTGTTGAATTCAAAAAAAGATTTGGAGGTGTTGATGATCTATTAGCCCAACACATCGACGTAGGAGAGGTAGCAGTATTGCAACGAAATGGAAGGTATATTTTTTACTTAGTAACCAAGAAATCATCCACACAGGATAAACCAACTATTGATGACATAAAGCGTACTTTAACTTGTTTAAAAAATCATTGCTCGTCATTAGGAATCACCAAACTAGCTATGCCTAGAATAGGTACGGGTTTAGATAATATGGATTGGGCATTGGTAAAAAATGCTATCATTGAAACTTTTGACGGGTTGAATATAGAAATTGTAATCTATTATTTAAAGTGAACTTTTTCTCACTCTTCATATCTCTTTAGGTTGTCAAATGGCTCAGAGAAAATTAAACTTAACTGGAGAAAATGGGTATAAAATAACAGTTCATTCTTCAGGGAAAAGGACGATTGATCTTAACGACTGTAAGCTCTCTAGTTGGGAGTTTCAAAAGCTATGTTACAAAAATATTAGTATGTCCACATTTTTACCTTTAACTGAACAACTCCAAGCAGCACGCAGCATCCGCGATATGGAGGAGCAAAATTTAGATAGTTTAACAAGAAAATTTCAAGGTGGGTGCTAGACTCTTACTAACATTAGGCGAGCATCTGGTTTATTTCGAAAGCACATGCTTTAACGAGTCTCTGTGACGACTAGAAATAGAATCAGTGCAAGTCAATGAGTTTATGGGTCACTGGTATCATTAGTCCTTAGTATCCGTATGATTTTCAGACTTATCAACCACCAACTATATTACCAAACACTCTAATCTTACGAAAAATACCTTAAAACGGCAACTGAAGAAAATTCCAGAGACTAATCAAAATTACGGGGTTTCAACGTATTATACTAACTTACAAGTGAAACCAAGCACACTAAAACGGAATTATGTAAGAGATAACAGTTTGCAGAGGCCGGGTGAACGGGGTCTATGGTGGCCACATTTTCGGCCACGTGTATCGTTTCAGGAACTCGAACTTTTGAATGATATTGAGATGAGTATGGAGGAGGAGAATACAAAACTTACTAATATGTATATATCAAAATATTGTAAATGGCGACGCTCAGGGCAGCTAAAAAAATGTCATTCGAATTCTGTTAATTTTAAGATGTCGTATCGTAAGAATAATATAAGATTTCGTAGAAAATAAGATGTATAATACTATCACCAAATAGCTAGATATGATTTTATGATCACCTGCTTCGGCACCGACAGTCACTGATATCGATTTCCAGCGATGCTGATAAGGCTCTCTTCGTGACTCACTGGTCAAAATTAGCTAACATCAAGCAAATTGAGCCGACAACCCCTGCCTACATGTTGGAGGAGAATTTAGTAATCTTTTGCACAAAACTTATTGCACAGTTGGTCATATTGGTGCTTCGATCATAGTTGTCTTAGAATTTCATGCTTTGAACGTGCTTGATATATTATTTAAACGCTTATTTTAGTTCATTCTGTGGGCGTTGAGTACCTATCGCGCTTTTCGGTTTGAACTTTAATATTGAATCAAATTAGCGAATTTGTATTGTGCTATTCCAAAAACGATATGTCGTGGAGCGAAGTTGAAAACCGCGACCGTACACCGCTCGAGCTCATACGCCGTATATGGCAGCGGGAACGAGACCTGCTGATTGTCGAAGGCGTCGCGACTCAGAATATGTACGACGATTTCTCGGAGCTTGGTGTGCTGGCACCTCAATCGAAAGATGAGGAACTAGACTATGAGCCAGAGGAAGAAACTCTGATGAGTGACTCAGAATGGGAAAAAGCAGTGGAGGAAGCTCAAAATAGACGCGTATGTTCAACGAACCTATTAGATTACGTACCTTTTGATCGAAACGTAAATGAGACTAATACACAACCTAGACTTCAACAAGCGAAGACCAAATCACGTCGCAGTTGCCGGGGAGCCAACAGCCGGAAGAAAGCGCGGATTAACCAGAGGAAGAAGAAACATTTATGGAGGAAGAAATCGGCTGGACAGGTTGATCATAATTTCTAAATTAGGTAATAGGCTCTAAGTTGTAATATATTTTAAACTAGGCACATCGTGGTAAATTTTTTTAAACTTACATTTAGTTTCGAAAATTTTGACATTTTATCTGACACTACTGCTTCAGTTACTGCTTCAAAAAACTTTATCTCTAGTGATACCACCACGTAAACCGAACCTAATTTCCAAATAAAATTTGGAGATCATGTTTAAATATTCAAAATGGAACTCGTAAAGTAAATTACGAAAATTGTTTGAATTTCAAACTACAATTTAATAAGGAAAAAAAAATGTTTGGACTTCATACGAATTATATAATTTTGGTTTTAATCCAAAAGTTGAAATTTTTGAATCTAGTTTGGTTGAAGTAGAAAATGCAGGCTCCACTTGTTCATTTACGAATGATGAACTGCGAAAATTTGAATCATTTGACATTATTACGGTTAGTTAAATTTTTACTTTCATTTTCTTAAACATCATCATTTTACCCACGAGTAATAGCTGAAGAAGTGTATGATGAGAATGTTTTAGCTCATGTTTTAGCTCTCCTGAAATTTACCATATGAAATTTGTGACTTTTATCTCATTATATGTAATTTACTTATTAGTCGTTATAATTCTTTGTTTCGCTCTCGAAACCATCAACCTCACCGGGTATAGGTGGCGATTAGAGGCAAAATTCATGCTGAATAACCAATTACTTTGAATAAACTTTTATTTTTACTATAACTAAATCTTATCACTCTATTCATGTATTTTAATCAGATATATGTAAAATGGTTCGAAATGTTTTTCTATTTGTGTGTCATATTTTTTAATTAATATGTTTATTAATTCATAGAGAGGCATGTTAGCCAGCATTCTTAGATTTAAGATTAATTTTAATTGTTAAGAAATTCAATTATAGTATTTTAAATATAAAGTGAAAAACTCGTCCATACAGGTCGATTCATCCACACCTAGTATGTCTTCTCATATAGACGTACTCGATGCGTATGAATCGAGGGGCAAAATGTAACGGGCGAGTTTTCCACAATTTTCGACCGCTTTTTGGCGTACGAAAAATTTTTAGAAATCAATCAGTAATTAATTTAAAAAACACAATAATATATATATATATACAGATTCATTGAAAAAATAAAAAATAAAATGAGAAATTCATGCTTTGGTTTAAAATAGACTCCACGAACTGATGAAATTCGCACGCAACGAGATAACGTGTTCGTCGGTCTCGACCATCTGTGCGCTGGAGCATGCGGTCGATACCGATGACGTGTATATGACTGATATATAGTTAATCATGTCGGCTCGGATTATGCGAATTTGTACTAGTTTTGGAATTTTAGTTAAAAAATTACTAAAACAGTACATTTTTGGTTTTAAATGATTCGAGAAAATTATGTAACGGAATGTGGTACATCTAAATTGAAAGGTCAAATCCTTGATTACTGTTTGGTTTTTTATTAATTTCATCTAATAAGGCTTAATTTTGCTACTCGCATATAAAGTATGTTACAGTTAGTATATAAGGTTACGAAAATTCGATTAGTAACATAGACGGTCTTTCTATTTTGTTCATTTCGATGTTGTAATATTGGCGGGAAATAGAACTTAGTTTCGCATATTAACAGTGTTTCCTTTTTTGTGTGGAAAAATCTCCCTTCCTTATAAGCTACTGGGCGTTCATTTTAGCGCTTCAGAGTAGCCTATACGCAGGTAAAGTACCAAAACAAAACAATAAATTTCACCAACTCGCGGGCGTTGATCTCAGCGCTCAAGTGAGTTTAAATATTGTTACGCGACGATTGGGCGTTGATCTAGCGCTGCATCGTTTAAATTGCTCCAATTAAACGTCACTTATCGGGTCTTCTCATTTAAAAAATAATAATATGTGCGGCTAGATAGCCGTTATATTACGTCCTGGCGAGCCAGGTCCTACATACATGAAGGCATGAGGGTTGAATAGGGAACCTTATGAAAATCCGGTGTCGCTCGGGGCACTGAGATTTTAAAAATGAAAAAATTCTTTCTTTTAAGTTTTGGTAATTTTCTTTATATTTTTGATCATTAATTATAAAATTAATTCTCGTAGTGGCAAGATGCGCATTCATGCATCTTCGTCCATCTACGAGGTTCGGTGCCGAGCTGAAAACGACTCGGATTAAAATGGAGGTAGACTCCTGGATCACCGATACAATTTGTACGCCGCGCCGTAATGGTGAATCGCGCGTTACAAATTTTAATGTCAGAGGAGGTTATAATAAATCTTTTGGATTTCGCTACACTTTTCTCTAAATTTTACTCGTTAAATTTCATCGTTTTGCTTAACTCATCGAAATTTGTCTACTTTAGAAGAATATTCAGATAGGCATAAATCCTCCTTACAACTATACCTTTACATTAACATTTTCAAAATATGAAACTGATTAGAATACCCATATTGTTATTTACATTTTCAAATACTAACTATAAAAATATTCGATAACTGAAACGCGACCAAAATTATATTCTTCGAAAAAGGAAAAAGGAAGAAACACAATAAAAATATTCTCCGACTGGGATGAACTTAAAATATATTTCAACGACCCTGAAAAAACCTGGATTGTACTTGATAAGTAAAAAAGCTACAAAAGGTCATGGTTAAATTACTTGTGTTCACTAACGATATTCTAAGAATATCATATCGTCAATGATTATGTTTTGAATAATCGATACGACGATATCTGAAAACCAATATTTTCAATAATCGATACTTTTGATGATTATAGGTACATAATACGTTTATTTATTGATACATGAGGTAGGTACCTAATGTGCCTAATGGATACGTAATCAATATTTTTAGTACTTGCATAATGCATATGAGTTCAGTCAAATTTGTGGGATCCTTTTTTCTTCGGAACACTTCGGGAAGTAATTGGAGCTGTTCGTATGCCTTTTTTTTTTTTTGTTCGAAATTTCAATAAGCATGTGATAAGTTACAAGTTGTGATGAGTTATAAGTATACAGAATGATTAATACAATTATGAAGCATAAGTATGTTCTAAAAAAATGTTTTTTTGTGCTACCTATGAGGCTTTGTTTTTGTAATTTGTATTTTGTTTATTGTCACCTCTTCGTATTTTAATTCTACCTTTTTTATTTGTTGGTAATTTGTATTATTTTACTTCATCTTCATTTCCCTAATAAACTTTGAAATACTGCTTTAATTAATTATTGACGCACTACTTATAGGTATACTTGCTTACAACTTAATCGAGCTTCACTTACATGGAAATAAGAGGGGAAAACAAGTAATACGAAGGGTTCCGACTACTTCCCGAAGTGTTCCGAAAAAAAGGTTCCCACAAATTTGACTGGACTTATACTCGAGTTTTTTAATTATCATATAATTATTGTTTTTGGAATATCATCGATGCTATAATCAGTGGATACAACTGATAATTATATCTTTGATGATCTATATGTATCTATCTACATTTGTATGTATATGTAATAAGTAGGTAATCGATACTTGCGATAATGATACGGTTCGTGATTAACGATAAACGAGTTATAATCGATATTATTGATAATTAAAGCTTTCGTAATATATACTATAATTATCTACTTCTAATAATAAAATATTTCGTAGGTACCTAATCGATGTTTACAATGGCACTCACAATTCCGAATCAATATTCAAGATGATAATCAATGCTGTAATTGATATTATTTCTATCATTTTATTAATCTTTATTTTTAGCCGAATTTCTGAAGGACATGAAGGCTATTACAGCCTACTTGATTTGTTGATAACTGTATGTCTGTATAGTTCTTGATAGATATAATCAATAATCTCAATGCTAATAGTAATAATAAAAATAGTTCATAATCGATTTATTTTCAGTCGTCGATATTCAGTAATCAATATTTGTAATCTTATAATTATATTTTGCCTTGCATCTTCATATATACGATAATAATGTATAATTATATGATCGATATTTTTTATAATTGATATTTTGTTTGGATGGTGAAGTAGAAAGTTATTTTTTGATCGTTTTTTTTTTTTTTTTTTTTTCATGGATAACATCCTTGATTTATAAATTCATTAATTCCCAAGGTGATAGCATTTTTTAAACAATAGTTTATAAAATGTCTTTACTGAGCTATTCGTTCTTATGTGTTATTTTAATGGAAGCTCGCTATCCCTCTTTGTATTAATATTAACCAATTGAGCTTAAATTTTCGAGGTTTAATTTTGAACAATTCTAGGACAACTGTTGAAAATTTAAAATTGTGTTTAAAGAAACAACACCCTAATAATAAACATAAATAGCACGCATAACTGCAAATATACCATACGTCGTATACATTGTGTCCAAGTAATTCTCGCATCACTAAACTCCAAATTCTCTAGTTAAAAAAAAAAAAATTCAACTTGAATTATTTCATTTTGATATCTTTTCCGAAAATAATTAGCATTATGTTCTATTTTTTCTTATCTTCTCATGATGTGCTCCAATGTATTTGGCAGCATTGATATATGATATAATCCCATCATATGGATTTATGATGAAAAAATAAAATATTAAAAATATAAAATCATATTTTGTGTTATTTTCTATCATTTATCATGATATAAAAAACCATAAGAAATGAAATAATTAATGATCAGTTTACACAGAGTATACACTGCGTCCGATTGAACCACATACAGGCTAAGCACCAAATTCCCTTCCAATGAACAACCAAATAATATAACATGTTGGCTACATTGTTCTCCATTTTCACACGAACGGATCGCCAGCACCAAAGAGCTACCAATGAAATTCACATATGCTCGGATAGGTTCGGATTCACTGGTGATAATTTTGTTCAAAGTACTGAGGGCACGAATGAGGTCAAGTAGAATGGGGGAGGCAAAATGTCCCCCACTCGCGAGACAACCTAACTTAACCCAACTTTGAGGTGAGGAATGTATGTATAGGTCTGAAAGTTCCAAGTCTGAAGGTTCGAACAGTGCAATAAATTATGATGTAAAAATCGTAGAAATAAATATCTAAAAAAAAAAAAAAAATTGAAGAAAAATTAACAGAAAAATCATTGAAAAAAATTCCGCGTGAAGGTGATTTCGGACCCAGAATCAGTACCAACAACATACCGAGCTGCTGTTATTACCACACGGCTACGAGCTACTCGGCAACATCTGGCGAAAATTGCGTATAGTACCATCCCATCCTCCATATATAATGTGTGAATTTCATTGGTTGCTCTTTTGTACTGGTGATCCGTTCTAATTTTCACAACCAACCACAAAGCATTCATAGCCAATGATGTAACATGAATGTATTTTGAACTATCATAAAAGGGAATTTCGTACTTAGTTTGCATGGAGTTTAATCGGACATACGGTATGTATAACTATATACTTATTTTTTATCTAAGAAAAAAATATATATACGAGCACATTATGTATTTGGTCTCTCCTGTCCCCCTACCTTATACTTTTTGTGCTTATCTTTTGGTATTCTTTTTCTATTTTGACTGACATTTCTAACATAGAAAAGAGTACTCATTTCTACTTTCAGTGCGCTATGAATAGAGCACACTGTATAACAGTAACTTTCTGTTCATCTCATATCACACTCGTATCGATGGCATTTAAAGAAACGTGTTAAATCTGCCAGCCGCCGAATAAATTCGTATACGCACTTATCGAAGATGCGAATATGTGTATACGTTTAAGTGTATTTATCTTGTAGTTAAGCTAGTTCTGGCAGTTCAGGCTTAGTAAAATTATTCGGAAAATTTCTTTTCTGTGACAGTCGCAGACGCGCTTCGCTCGATAAGGACGAATTTCAAAATCGAATTTAACCCCTTCTAAGAGTTGTCGGATATGTTATTAGCGATGTAATCCATCAAACTTCGACGGTTTTTATATTAAAATCTCATTGGAATAACGTAAAAAAAAGATAATTTATCATAGGGTTGTTTTTGATTTGCTTGTTTCGCGTGCACGAATAGACGCGGCGCCGATATTAGAAGAAAATAGTTATTCTCATCTTTTAGTCACTTATCCGTTAAATCCGTATACACGAGCGCAGATTGTTTGACGCAGTTATAGGTGTACGTCATGAATATTAATAATGTTTTCTCGTTTTAGTATCTAGTATAATGTAGCTGAAAACAAGACGTTCGAACATTGTTCATATCAAACATCTTGACAGATTTTGGATGCGAGCCTACATTTGAGAATGTACACGACGATACGATTTGTGGGAGCGGGTTGGTTTGACACGATAATATTCCATCAACGTGCCAGACTGGTGGAACACCTGGGAAATTCGCGATTGCCCGAAGACGAAGAGAAATCGAAGGCAATAAATCGACCGGGGGTTTTTTAATTGCCCTTGTTAATGCGTGTTGGAGACGAGCCAACGTTTTAAATGGAAATGAAAGCCGTCGAAAATGAATATATTTTCCGATGATTGGATCTAATAGCCTTATATTTCCGTTTTATTGGTTTATATTTTTCTCCTTTCCGTTTAACGGCTCATTGGCTGCGTTCGCGCGTATCTATTTGTTAGAGTAATAAAAATTCCGACAACAGATTGCGTACAAACGAATCCCCTCGGTGTAGTTCGAGGAGACACGAAATGATTGGTTCGCTTATCTGCATTACATTTCCATTTTATATTAGTATGACATTTTAAGAAATAACTCGCGAAAGAGGACGGTAAAAAAGACGCGAAATATCTGCAACAGACGTTTCGCGTTAAAAAGATACTTTCGAATACGCTACCAAATCTATTTCTTCGTAGCATTCACGGTTGTATGGTTTTTTTCGCAGCGTTGACGAAAAACGAACTCGTATTCGGCGATAATGGCGCGAATGGGAAATACCTGCTGTGTGTGAAACGTCGTTAATGTCAATTTTAACGTACATCTGTTTTTTCTGACCACTCTGCGAAACGTTGATATTAATCATTTCGTATACGTAGGAAATTTATTCCGAAATATTTAGGTACTCGGCCCTCATCTCTGCGGAGCTTAATAATAAATTACCAAAAAGGCGCTTTATGAAAGCCACATAATGACTTATAATTTAAATATCTATTTCGTTTAAGAGGTTTCGTCGGTTTCAGAAAAGGGTCGTTTTCTCGATGCCGCAGATAGTAACTCGCGCGATGGAATTAAATACCCCGAGTGCCGGTGTTTTTGACCTACCACAGTTGGGTGTAGAAGTCGCGTGGTGTATTCGTGACGCGAATTGTTATAAAGCAATTGGAATATTCAAAGTGAGAAAATATTACGGGCGAAAACAAAAGCCGAACAGATATTAGGTTTTCCTTGGCGGTACAGTGGTTGTATTCTGTACGGTTATAATGTTCGGCGAAAGCGTGCGGCGAGGGATGAATTCAAAATACGAATTTGATTGCGACGGATCAACACAATGTTGTTACATTGATGTGGAAGAAAATATCGCGAAATTTATTCAACGTGGTTGCTATGTAGGCCTGTTTATGTTTTATTTTGTCATCTTTTGTAGAAGTTATTTATGAAAAAGGGAAAAAAGTTGACATATGGTTGGATTGAAGATTTTGAAGCTCTTGGTGTGTGTAAGGTTTTTACAGACTATTATTTTTATTTTGAAATCAATTTTTCTGCAAAAAAAAAAAATAGCATGCGAATAATTAATATAACAATGAAGATGTTACTGACGGTTTACCGGTTGGTGTGAAATGATAACGCGGTAATGTCAGACAATTACGTTTTTTATAATTGTCGTGGAGTATGCAGTCCAGCGGGCATCTGCGGCGTCCGACACTCTATACTAAGCGCTTATTAATAAAAACAAATACGTATGCGCTGTATGTGTGTTGACTACCGAATGACTATAACCTTATGTAGTACCTCGCACACCAGTTTATCTGCGAGAAGCAGTTGGGAACTGAAGCACTACAAAGATAAGACCTTTGTGTTATATTTCTTGATTTTTAGTAATTATACTTCCTTTTATTTTGGTTATCCACAATTTTGCATTTATTTTAAACACATTAGAGAATAATATTGTGATTTCAAACTGACCTTGAATACGATGATTGAACTTACTTACAGTGTGGTAGAAATAGATGAAAAAGCAGCATTAAATCAAACAAATTGTTGCGTACAATTTCTCTCCGCTTCGAGCCCTTGAGATCTGCCTCACCTCCCTCAAAGCACATTTTTCGCATATATTTTCTCAGGATTAATTTCATGAGAAAAAACATCGTCAAGGAATATTCCACATTTAATTACCAACAACTTTGTTTCCATACATTTTTCTGCACGTAGCATAATCATGAGCAGTGGTACTGCTCAAAATGAGATTAACCAAAGGCTTTATGAAGAATTTATATAATTATTTAACATTCTACTATATACATCACAATTACCAGTTTAATAAAGATGAACTGAAAATCTCAACTAGAAACGAAACGTTGCGAAGAACAAAACAAAACTAAAATGAAAATGAAAAAGTCTTCTTTCTCTTTTGTCTTTCTTAAATTTCGTAAGTTAATTTCATTACGTAGGTACTAGGCTAAATAATAAAATCGAACGAGGTATTACAGACTACAGGAATAGATTTCGCTACTTGATGGAGAAGAGTGGTAAGAGAGGAACCGAATCGTTCTTTTTTTTTTTCAGTCTTCTCTTACCATTCTGTGCTATCATTTTATAAAGTTTCATATAATCATCACTGTTACTACTAAAATGATACTGAAAGTATTTACAGAATAATTTTTAATAATGAAAAAATGAAAAATGTAGCAACAGATCTTGTCTATTGTCAATATCAACATCATTAAAAAAAAAAAAAAAAAAAAAAAAAGATGAGCAGCCATGCCGAATTACTGGAGTTAAATTTTTAACTGGGGGGCTTATTCCGGTTTGCAAATAACGTTGCTGTCGCTTCATGACTACATGCATAACTCAATACCAAGTTTTAAAACCCCTACTCCATCCCTTCCAAAACCACTTAAGAAGTTTAACAACAAATATAGTACATGTTTCTTGCCATGCAATAATCATACGAAACATATTTCTTAAATCATAACTACTTGAGGCTCCCCAAATCATCTGTCAAATTTTTACGATCCAGCATTTTGGATCCATTTTGATTCAAATTGAAGAGTTCATATTCTGGTCATCAACTAACCCTACTTTCAAAGTGTGACCTCTCTAGGTTCATTTGGTGAGATGATCTGAAAAATTCATAAAACTTCCTGCAGCAATTTCCCCTGCAAAAGTAGTTTTTGCTCTGATTCCATTCTAAATTCGCATGGGAAGCTAAAATCAGAATAGGTAAGTCACTTAAACTCACTTTATCATGAAATACCGCAATAAAAAATTTTCGACTTGGTATGTACTTACGCACCCGCCTCCTCCACATTTCTAGGTTAATAACCTCTCCTCCTCCCCTCCAACATCATGTATTTTTTATTCCCAATAATCATACGAGGTCATATTAATTACATTTTTACAAATTTGAGGCTCCTCAAGCACTACTAAAATTTTAATAATCCGCCATATTGTATCCACTTTGACCTAAATTCAAGAGATCCTATTCTGATCACCAATCAACACCACATACAAAGTTGCACCTTTGTAGATTGATTTGGTGAAGATATATGGAAGATTTCCGAAATTTTACGACTCAAAGCATCCTCAAAAAACCATTCTTTACTCAACTCCCTTCCAAATATACTTAAGAAGCTGAAATTAGAATAGGTTAGTTAGTTAGGCTCATTTTATCATATGAAACTGTAATTTAAAATTTCCGATTTCTGGTGTACCCTCACCACATTTTCAGTTCGATAACTCCTTCTCCTCGCCTCCAAAATCATGTATGCAGGTGAATTGGGGTATAACATACTTCTTATCCCCATTAATCATATGAGTTGATATCAATCACATTTTTACTAATTTATCGCTCCTTAAACTCTACTCAAATTTTAATAATCCGCCATTTTGGAACATTTCCATCCAAATTGAAGAAGTCATATTCTGGTTGCTAACGAAGCCTACATACAAAGTTTGGCCTTTTCTAGGTCGATTTAGTGAGGAGATATAAAAGATTCAACAAATTCCCATGATTTAGAACTTACTCAAAAAATTATTTTTTGCTTTAACTTCACTCTAAATACACACAGGAAGATGGAATTTGGATATGTTAGTGTCCTTGATTCAATCATTCATAAAAAATAAAAAATAGAAATTTCTAGTTATTTTCTTCTCCTCAAGCTTCCCTCGAAATTTGAGTGACCGTCATTTTCTAGTATATGACGCTAACATATAATGCAAATATGAGCATTATTGAATCATTGGTTTAATCGTTTTTAGAACAGTAACAGACGCATACTCCCATGTAACAGTAGTCTATTTGAAATTCATAATATCTTCAAAACAATCACCCATTTTGATATGAATCTATGTTTTTGTAATGTATATGATATCAATATGATATTTAAATTTGATTTCAATGAATTGAAGAGATCAATTATATTCTAAAACCCTCTTAAGCTATAATTTAGATGTACCTAGATCTAGGTACTATTGATATTGATATGGATATGATATTATTATATTGTTATAGAATGTCATACGGGCTGAATTATATTCAATTATTTATCATTAAAAAATTAAAATAGTGATTTCTAAAAATACTTGATAAATAAATATCGTTTTTACATTAAAAAAATGAAGGCTTGATGGTATACTATAACACATAGGTACATGACTGCAAGGATGCGTTTGGCTGTCAGAAGGCCACTTTTAAATGCACTTAAATTTTTAATGTACCGCAAAGAACCGTTTGCTTTAAAATTTGAAACAGACACTCTTCATGAATGTTTAAAAAATCGTACAAAAGATATTTTCTATAAAATAAATATTTCCTGAAAAAACTTCAATTAAAATTGACTGATAAGGAGTCTGTGTTCAACTTCTCATAACTTTCTTCCAAATGGTAGAATTATGTTTTTCTAGTGTATAAATCAAAAAAAAGATTTCAACATTGACTATTCTAAATTTCAAAATTTTCGTTCTCTAAATTTTGCTTCTCATAAGAATTGCATACTAATCCAGTAAAAGTTTGGTTATGCTAATAATAACAGCCTTCCTTTTTAAGTGAACACTCACGTCAGCTTAAAAAAAGCGTAAATGTGCAATGTACCCTTAAAGAATTTGAAAATTATTGATTAATGAAAAATTGAGCTATACGTTAATTACTTACACGTGTATCAATATTGATAAATGAAATTTTTGGTACCGAAATATATAATTAAGTTATCATTCAACCACTCGTGAATACTTGTTGAAAATCAAAAACTTACATCCTCTCTGAACAATAGGAAAAAAAACATCGTAATTATTTTCTTCAATTATCCGTGAAAAACAACAAATTCAATAAAACGAACAACGAATCATTCGAAACTCTCAACGAACAAGGAAGCAAAGCTTCATTCATCTTAACACACACCACACAATCCCCGTAGCGTAATTTCAAAAGTATACTCGGAACATCGATAAAATAGTAATTCCAAGTCGTTACAACATTTCCCAAATTCCAGAGAATTCATAACTTTCGCATTCGAATCGTGCATTCAATAACCGAAGAATTTCGATTGCCTTCGCAGCTCCGGTACCAAACCACTATCTTAAAATTCATAACCCTTCGCTCAGCTTCATTTACCTTTCGAATCTGCCAGCTCGATGTTTTGACACCTGAAAACGTCAAAATACCCGTCCCGTCGGTCGGAAAAGCAACATCGTCGGTTTTTACAAATTATAAACAAACTCGTCGATTCGAGTATACAAAAATACGTGACCGAATTAGTCTTCTAAACGTTTCGTAATAAGCGCCACCGTAACAGGGGACTAGACTATTTACTGAGCCGGCTAAATAAGTCGGTAGAGTTTACCTTTAAAATAGCGCTTTTGATATTTGCATTTTTATTAAAGTGGCAGCGCAGAAATGGAAACAGAGAGACAAAAAACAGTCGAGAATAAAACGCTGCGAAGGTGTAGCTTTTAAAATTAACGAATAAGCCGTTAATTTAATTATATAGCATCGGTAATACGGCATAAAGAAGCCGCGATTAAAACAGGTGAAATACATGAAAACTAGATGGCGGAGTAATTAAAGCAACAAGTCGTTCTGCTACAAAACCGACGGTTGCGCGCGCTAATTTAACCGTTGCAGTCGCGTAAAAGTATTTACCTCCAGGGATCAGCTATTTTTTTGTGTCGTGCTTGGACCGTGATAAAATTTATACGCTTGCTGTACCGATTAATCAGCTCCGAGGGGATTATACGTTCAACGTATTGATATTGATAATAAAAGTAAATACCTATTAAGTCGACGCGAAAGCTACGTATTATTTCATAAATAATAATTATTTTCTTCGAAACGCGATGATAGCGAATTCATTCATCAATATTATCGTTGACTGTACAAAAAACCATTCGAATGGTTGAAATAATAAGATTTCCTTTTTAGCTATATTTCATCTAATAGCTGGGCTACAAGTCAAACGTGGAGTTTTCGACATTCTGTACATTTTTTCTTAATAATTTATACTTACTCCATGCTCATTGGAAATAAAATAGAAAAAACTGCCAAACAAATTGGAAATGGTTTTAAATTATGAGTAATACACCAACCCGACAAAACAAAGTTATTGAAAATGTTCACAATAATTTTTTTTTTTAATAATGATTGGAGAGGAGAGCGACAAAAGGTTCACTTCAAGTTTACCTAATGTTTACACCCATACAGTATGTTTCACCAAGCTTAAAGTTCCTTTGTATAACACCTAGGGCTACTTCTGTGACAGTCATGTAAGATAGTTTGCCTAACCTGCTGGCTGAAGGAGCCGGAACAACAAAATGCGAAAAATATTTTTCCACCTTGGTAATGATAGATTCCGAGAATTTTTATTTCATCATTCAAGACACATAAAAATATGCTGTATAGGCTAAAATGTAGAATATCCAAGTGTAATGCTAGTAATCAATGCCAGCCCACACTAATAATTTCGCACATTTTAATAATCTGGCCTTATTATGCAGACATTCGCTTTATACTTGAAATGCTGTCCAGCTTCTCAGGCATTCTGAGCAATAGTCACCGTATCACGTCCCGACTTATCTTCCTTAGTCAGACTAATCTATTTAAGAAAATTAACTCCTCCCTCTCCAACAAATGTGCTTTTAATCAGAATATCAGTATATGACATCACAAGAAAATCCATTTCTCACAAAAATTTTGATTCATTAAATATTTTACAAAGTATTATTTTAAAGTATGTAGTAATCTAGTTGCTAGGCACCACACTTTTGAAATATTGAACTTTTCCAGAGTTGCTAAAGTTTTTGAAGGTCACGACAATTTTCGATCATAATGTAAGCGAGTGTTTCATGATTTTTTCATGCATCACACGATACCCGTGAAAGAATTGGTATTTTTAAAGTAGGTCAAGGACAATAAATTATTACATTCTTCAGGAGTTCCCAAATTTTAAGGAGTCATATAGGTAACATAAAAATCAACTAACTCTACATGGTATGACCTCTCTAGGTTGATTTAGTGGTGAGTAGAAATGGAAGATTCGTGAAATTTCCTGCAACAATTTACACTCCAAAAGCAGTTTGTTTGCTATAATTCCCCTCCTAATTCACTTAGGAAGCTAAAATCATAATAAGTTAGTCACTTGGGCTCATTTTATCGTATGACACCACAATAAAAAATTGTTGACATTTCATGTATCCTAACCTCATTTTAAGGTTCATAATCCCTCCTTCTCTCCTCCAATATCATCTATGAAGGTTTCAGCAAGAACCGAACTCACGCTCGTTCTTCACTGTTCTATATTCGTGCGCCTTGGTTACCAACTAACACCACATACAAAGTTTCACCTTTGTAGATTGATTTGGTGAAGATATATGGAAGATTTCCGAAATTTTACGCCTCAAAGCATCCTCAAAAAATCATTCTTTACTCAACTCCCTTCCAAATATACTTAAGAAGCTGAAATTAGAATAGGTTAGTTAGTTAGGCTCATTTTATCATATGAAACTGCAATTAAAAATTTCCGATTTCTGGTGTACCCTCACCACATTTTCAGTTCGATAACTCCTTCTCCTCGCCTCCAAAATCATGTATGCAGGTGAATTGGGGTATAGCATACTTCTTATCCCCATTAATCATATGAGTTGATATCAATCACATTTTTACTAATTTATCGCTCCCCAAACTCTACTCAAATTTTAATAATCAGTCATTTTGTATCTATTTTAACCTAAATTCAAGAGTTCAAATTGTGGTCACCAACTAATACCACATACAAAGTTTGATCACTCCACGTTGGTTTGGTGATGAGATATGGAACATTGAAAAAAATTTCATAACTCAAAACTTCCTCAAAATCCTTACTGGGATATGTTGGTGTACATGACTCACTCTTTCATAGGAAATCAAAAATGAAAGTTTCGAGCTATTTGCCCCTTTTCCAGCTTCACTCAAAATCTGAGTGATTCGTAATTTTGAGGTGTAACAAAAAAATAAAAAACTTCCTTTTTTGCATTTTTAAAAATAGTCTTTCACCCAATTTTGTTTAAATTCCATGAATACGCGCCAGCGCTATGCATAGAGGAAAAATATAATACTAAAAGTTGGACATTTACCAGATGATCACAAATGGTCTGAAACGCAATGATTTGAGGACCCCATCATCCCCCAATTCCTTATCAGTGGGTATTCGGTAAGCTGTAATAGATATCATTTTTATTAAAAACTCAGTTAAAAAATTACCTAGGATAACGAATTACTTTAAAAATTATTATCTATAGTGATCCATTGATGATAGGCATGCGCTGTTTGTGACATGAGTAGAACATATAATGTAATATTGTAGATTAAAAAGATAGTAAATGTTGAAATGGTGAATGAGAAAATATTGTTAAAAATTTAGACCATATGATGTAATATTTTTCGTTAAAAGTGGTGAATGTAAAGCTTGAGAGAGAGGATTTTTTTTTTATGAATAAAAAATATGATGTGTAAAATCACATAATTTGCTTAGTTTTTCACGAATAGCTTTTGAAAATATACAATGAAGTACCCTTCTTAAAAACATTAAAATAAATTAAAGTACACTTCTTACAACATGCGATAAGGAACTACGCACCCTATGTTTGCTTAGGTATCGAAATAAAAAGTATTACGTTAAAATGAAATAGCTAATCATAATGATAAAGCAATTTTATTTTAACCTAATATATTTTATTTCGATACCCATGCAAGCGTGAGGTTGAGAACATATCGCATATTGTAAAGAAGTACTCTAATTTATTTAGTAATTTTCAAACAGACTACTTGATGGTTCGTTTTCAAATGTAATTTATGAGAAAATAAGTAAATTAGGTAATTTTCCACAATTTTTGTTGGAATATTTTTTAAAATATTTCCCATCCCTCATCCTCGACATTTAC